>CAKAKR010010332.1:29573-52964 GCA_916700685.1 Adelosebastes latens | reverse complement strand
ACCTCAAGATATGTGAATGAAAATGGGTTCTATGGGTACCCACGAGTCTCCCCTTTACAGACATGCCCACTTTATGATAATCACATGCAGTTTTGGGGCAAGTCATAGTCAAGTCAGCACACTGACACACTGACAGCTGTTGCCATGTTATGATTTGAGCATATTTCTTTATGCTAAATGCAGTACCTGTGAGGGTTTATGGACAATATCTGTCATTGTTTTGTGTTGTTAATTGATTTCCAATAATAAATATATACATATATTTGCATAAAGCAGCATATTTGCCCACTCCCATGTTGATAAGAGTATTAAATACTTGACAAACCTCCCTTTAAGGTACATTTTGAGCAGATACAAAATGTGTGATTAATCGCAATTAATCATGGGCCATTAAATATTTTAATCGATTGACATCCCTATCAAGAAAGTGATTATAAAAATGGATTAAAATAAATTAACTCATTCATTCAGTTTTATAATGTATTATGCCATTGCATAAAAATGTTCTTGCAGGAATGAATAAAAACTAAATATTGATTTGTGTGTGGTAACATCTTTACTTTTGGAAAGAACAGAAACGAATAACCACTCAGTGGTTGATGAGCTGGTTTGTTTGCTTGGTTTTGTTTGCCTCTCTTGCAACATTTTGTCCTGACTGACTCATTGCTGGGAACAAATACGCTCAACGTTATACAAAATCAAGTCGGTGATCAGAAACAGAAGGAACTTTCAGGTAGGATTGTGCATTTATGATCCGATTTTCACAATGCAGTGAGATTACTTGTAAATAGTTGTGTTTAGATTATTACATTTTCTTGATATCTGTCTCATACTGTGTGTGTTTCCTTTGTGCAGTGCTTTGAAGATGAACTTGTGGACGCTCCTGACTCTCACTGCTCTGGCTGAGTGCGCCCACTCTTGCCCAGATCTGTGTTCCTGTTCAGATGTAGAGGTGGTGTGCAGCCAAAGCTCCCTGACACATTTCCCTGTGGACGGTTTACCCTCCAACACCACTCAACTATCCATCCAATCCACCAACCTCAGCAGTATCACAGCCAGCCATCTGAGTGTCGTGCCCCTTTTAACCAACCTCCAGCTGTATCACAGCAACCTGAGGAGCCTTCCTTCAGATCTACTGAAGGACGTTCCTCACTTGAACACGTTGGATCTGACAGGAAATCAGCTGGTTCGTCTTCCTCCAAATATCTTCAGCAACGTCTCACTTCGTAGTCTCGTGCTGAAGAATAATCTGATTGAAAAAGCTGATGCTGAGTGGTTTCCCGGCAACAGTAGCATCACCCGGTTGGACTTGGCTGGAAACCGTTTAACGGTTGTACCTGTCGCTCTGCTTCAGAGGCTGCCCAATCTGGAGGATCTAGACTTGAGTGACAACAATCTGCAAGAGCTCCAACCTGACGCCTTGAAGAACCTGCACCACCTGGAGAGGCTGAATCTCGCTGGTAACAAATTAAGCTCCCTGAAGCCAACAACCTTCACCCACAACCTGAAACTATCTCATCTATTTTTGCAGGAGAATCAGCTCCAAGAGCTGCCAGCGACCCTCCTCCAGGGTCTCCTAAACCTTGAAGTTCTGCTGCTGAATCAGAATCAGCTGCAGCATTCCCCCTCAGGGCTGCTGGACGACAAGAATTCCTCTTTCCAGGTGGTCTTAATAGGAAACCCCTGGATGTGCGATGAGAGGATGGAGTATCTGTGGAAGTGGCTCACTGTGCATCCTCAAAATGTTATCTTTTCGGAGGAGGTGACGTGTGCAGGGCCTAAAGCCCTTAAACACCGACAAGTGGTCTCTTTGACCGACAGTGAGCTCGGACTTCACAAGAATCAAAATGAGTGATGAGGAGGTGGTAAAAAAATAATTTGTTTTGTTATTAATAATGTTAATGTTAATTATTCACTGTGTCAAAGGCTGAAATAAAACTATGATTCATTCTTTTATCCTGCACTACTTGTTTTAATGATCTCTCCATTGTTTGGATATTGTCCAGCCCACTGGGTGGCGTAAGACACTCAATACATTTTCAAAGCAATGAGCTGAACAGACTCAGCTAAAAATCTATCAAAGCAAATCATAATGGGATGCTAATATATATTGATTTTGAACTGCGAGGCAGAAGGTAAATGAGTATAATTCAAAGTATGGACAAACTAGATTTGTAATCATACTCTGATTAGCATGGACATCAGGCGGTGTCGCAGAATCGCAAGAAATCCAAGCGCTCTTCCCTCCTTCCTTCATGTTTTTTTGAGATTTTCTTCCGTCGAATTCTTACTCCAACAGATCTGTCTCACTTGGTGTTGGTTGCATCACAGATTGCAGCATTGTTTCAGTCGTGCCCTTTTGTTTTTAATGATGTTGAGCATGTGGGAGTGTGTGGGCAGCGCATTGGCTGAGTCTTCAAGCTGACCTCTTCTGGGTGTGTTTAAATATCTCTCTTTCTTTGGGTTTCTCTCTCTCATAGTGTTAGTTTATATCTTCTGTACAGTTATGCCCACACACACACACACACACCCGTGTCCTCAAGCCTTGATCTCAGTAAGTGCACCCCCTAATTTATTACACTTATAAAATATAACACATTGCCTCCTCTAGAGGCGGTTACTTATGAAAATTAAACCTCATTTTTTTTAAATGCTCCACAAAGAGCAGAGGGAAAACTTCAGGGGTTTTGATGTATGTCTTTCATTCTCCCTCTCTGAATTGTATCCCGGAAGGTTAAAGGTTGAGGAAGTGCTGGTATACGATAATTCCCTCTGGATGGGAACATCTGTTTAGTGGGAAAGTGAACAAAAGGCACTCTCCTCTACCTTTAAGAAGTATTGCTGCTCTGTAGGGCGAGACATTTAATCTCCACCTGCTCCTGTGAATCCCCCAGGCTCTGATAGTGTGTAATGGCAGGCAGGTTGTTCTCTAGATAAATGAGGATGAGGCTTCCCTCTCCCGATCAGTAGGGAGGAATGGAGCCCGCTCTCTGGCTCGCTGCCGTACGGTCGGCTAATGATGACGGACTGACACTGAAATCTAAAAGGTCACAGGCCCAGCCTTAAAAATGACTGTAGCCTTTCTGAATTAGTGTTTTAATAACGGAGGCATGATCGTCTTTGAGTGCTGCTCATTAACACATAATAGGGCACTAATTGTTTGACATTTTTGCAATAATCAGCTGAATCTCTGAATATATATTTTCAGGTGATAAACTCGGTATAGCCTTTGCTTTTTACAATTTGTTTTGTCATATTAATTGAATTATGTTCCTTTTATGACTTGCTTTAGCTCTGCACTAATAAGAATTTAGAAAATATTTTCTCATACACTTAATCAATAAACTGTAAAACAGCGTATTCATAACTCACATTTCAATGCAAAATTGAAGCAGTGGTGGGAAGTCAAGAAGTACAATTTTTACATTTTATGCACAAGTTATGTTAGTGACACGTTTTCCTCTATGTTACGTTGTTTACATACATATTTTACTTAGTTTACATACTTATTTTAATCTTATGTTATGTTGTATGTATGTATGTATGTTATATTTCATCTTATTTTTATTTTCATCTTATTATATCTTTTATAATGTGTTTCTCGATGTTTTTAATATTTCATATAAAGCGCTTTGAATTGTCTTGTTGCTGAAATGTGCTATATAAATAAGCTTGCCTTGCCTTTTGTCCAATAAATAAAAAAACATCCATACCATTGCTAAACAGACATCAAAAGATGGAGCACAACTCTAAATCTATTTACTTGAAAGAGTATGCTTTGTGTGACGTGTCCCTTCGTGGTCGCCAATTATGTGGCGGTACGGATTCCCCATACCTCAGCCGAGAACCAGCTCCCAAACACATAATACAGAAATATTTACTTGGAGAAACAAATCTCTCAAGTGCCTTCACAATGAAAACTGCCTCTTCAATTTGAATAAAATGCCTCTGCGATAATAAAACAAAAAGTGTATAAAGGGGGTTTCAAAGAGCACCTACCGGAGCTAAGTTATCACTAGGCAAGCTAAAACTCTTGCACAAATAGCACTAAGATCTGCCTTGATGCAGGTAACCGAGTGGAAAGGTGTTCTTCAGTTTTCACTCAAACTAAGTTTCAGAATGCTCAAAATCACCCTCAATCAGAAAAGTTAAAACAGCCAAAGAAGTCTCAAAAGGGCCTAAACACCAGAGTTTCTGGCTTATATCTGCTGAAATGAGGTTTTCATTACGTCAAGGAGGGATTAGAGTGTCGTGAGTGTGCCATCTAAAGGGCGTCGTCTCACTCTGATGGGGGAAATGCACCAAGCTGCTCTCAATTCTTAATTAGGAGTCAGTCCCCACAATCTGCACAACAGGTGATCTGAATAACCTCCAATCAACTCAGGGCAATGGTGACATTCAGCCAAACAAATTGGGGAAAAAGGGAAATGACAGAAAGTTCCAAAGAATACAATAAACACTACATTATAGGTGTTTTACACATTTCCTTCACACAGTAGTTTACTTCTAACATAATTTCACAAAAAAAAATAAAAAATGTTTTCTTCATCACTAGTGTCATTAGTGTTTCAAATCACAAAATTATTTTATGCCTTTTCGAAGTATTGCATTAGAAATGTTGTATGAAGACAGCTAAATCCGATAAAACCTCCAAAATTGTGCAAAACAATTTTTATCCTTGCTTGAGGTGTTTTTTGCCTTTGTCGAAAAAGAGCTGATGCGCTAAATGAGATAGGGAAACAACGCCTTGCCGAATAAATTCTGACGTAGCAAACATTTAACTCATATGACTGATCAGCTGTTTCCGCTGTCGCCGTCTTCTTGGATATATATTTATATCGTCTTTGTCTCTAGACAGCAAGACACATGGCCAATATTAGCTGATATGAAATAACAATTAAAACTTGCCCAAATGAAGCAAATTCCTGAAGACAACAAAACTGCTTGGTTGGTTTAGTAAAAAAAAACATGGTTCATGGTCATGGTCTTAAAATGACTTGGAAATTAAAGCAAAACAACTTGGTTGGTTTAGTAAAACAAAGTCATCGTTTGGCTTAAAATGACTAAGTTCGTTACGTTATTAAGCAACTGATGTAAATTTAAATAAGTGAACGCTGAGTTTCACACGGGACACGAACAGCAGTCTCCTGGGTGGAAGTCCTGTGTTTGTTTGACACACCCGCCACCCTAAGCTCCTCCCTACACGGTCTTCCGTGAACTCTCATTATAAACATATTTTGTATACGTCAAAAGCAAACGTAATCCACAACAAAATACTTTTCCCTTGAAATGTAATTTACAACGCAGTTTCATTGTATGGGAATATAATTTTAGGAGACCGTGCTGTCCAGAGGCACATTAGTTAGGTTTAAGAAAACATCATGGTTGGCTTAAAATAACCATGTTAAATAAGTCAAATATGTACGTAAACTATGTAACATAAGTCCGGAAAACACGTCACTAACGTAACTTCAAAATGACTAAACACTTTGGGACACGAACACCAGCCCAAGTCCTGTGTTTGTTTGACTCATCCACCTCCCATCGGAGTGAAGAATATATTAACGCGGATGCATTTGCATTGCAGTCAGTACGGACTACCTGGCGTACACATGACACGCCAAAAGCAACAAAGGTGTTGTTATTGCAGGCGAAATGACTTACAAATCACCGTGTCATACGCCATTTGGTGAGACTGGCAATGAGAGCATGCAGTGCATTGTCATTTAGTGAGACAGATGTACAAATATGTATCATCAGCATAAAAATGGAAGTTGACACGGTGATGGGTTAATAATGTTTCAAAGTGGGAGCATAGGCCTATATACTGAAAACTAAATTGGGCCGAGAATGCTTCCTTGAGGAATGCCATATTCAACGCCACTGGTCTCAACAAAACAGTGTCAGAGAGACCCGCCCATTTTTCAAGTGTGTCAATTAAAATGTCGTGGTCAATTGTGTCGAATGCTGCACTGAGGTCTAAGAGAAGCACAGCCACATTGTTTACATCCACAATAATTCTGAGGTCTTTAACACCTTTCAGTAGGGCCGTCTCTGTGCTGTGGTTTGCTCAAAAAACAGATTGGAGCTTTTCTAAAATGCTGTTGTTGGTTAGATGAACAAGTAGTTGATTAAAAACTATTTTCTCTAAAAGTCCTCAGCCAGTACGTGCACCTCCTGCACAGCTGCAGGCATAGCCAAGCTGACATTTACAGGAAGCTCAGATTCCAATTTAGCGTGACACAACACTAAATTTCTTTATTTGAAAGATTATGCTTTGTGTGACGTGTCTCTTCGTGGTCGCCAATTATGTGGCGGTACGTATTCCCCAGATCTAAGCCGATCGGGAAGAATCCCGAGAACCAGCTCCCAACCACATAATACAGAAATATTTACTTAAGAGAAACAAATCTCTCAAGTGCCTCCACAATTAAAAAAAAAGCCTCTTCAATTGTTTAATAGTAATAAAATGTCTCTTCGATTAAAAGGAAGTGTGTATAAAGAGGGTTACAATGAAAATAAACCAATAAACAAAACAACAAAGTAAAGCCTGCAGGCGTTAGGTTATCTTTAGACATACGAGACCAGTTTGTGTCCCGTGTGAAACGTTATCATTTGTTGTGTTTTTAAGTCATTTTAAGCTAAACCATGATGATTTTTTATTAAACCTAAGTAGTTTTGTTGCTTTTTCATTTCGTCTTGTTTCAGTTAACAGCGTTAATCATGTGCTTAAAACTGTTTACAACTGCGACCGTAATCAGGGAGAAAATACGTTTCCTTCAAAATGTATTTTGGTTACACAGTTTAGTTGTATGGGATTTTGTGGGAGACAGAGTTGTTATCTCAAACTAGGTTTCAGACTGCTCAAAAAACCCCAATCAGAAAAGGTAAGACAGCACAGAAGTCTCAGTCAGCATTTCTGGCTGAATATGCTAAAATGAGGTCTGCATGATGTTGCGTAAGGATCAGAGTGCCCTGAGTGTTTGTTTCTCCACCTCTCTTAAGCCCTAAAGAAAGGGCGCCGTCGCACTCTGATTGGCCAAGAGGGGAAATACACCAAGCTGCTCTCAATTCTTAATTAGGAATCAGTCCTCACACCCTGAGCAACAGGTGATCTGAATAACCTCCAACCAACTGAGGAGAACTGGGACATTCAGCCGAACAAATTAGAAAAAAAATGACAGCACGCCAGAAAGCGAATAAGTGTATTTCCCAAAATGTCAAACTTCAAATTTAAACCTCAGTAAGCAGAATATTTTTGGCATCATTGGGCAAAAACATTCATAATAACCTTTCAGCATATTGTAATTCAAGTGTTCTGAGAGAGACGTCTGCACCTCCTCATGGCTCTGTTTTCAGGCTTTAAAAACTCTAGCCCGTGACGGGAGACCTTGGCCAATCACAGGTCATTTCGGAGAGAGAGAGAGCGTTCCTATTGGCTGTTCATTCAACGGAGGCAGCTGTCAATCATTTAAGAACTCCGATCAAACAGTCAAACTAGGCAGCGCTGATCAAATATGAATCAATTCTGTTACTGTAACTCAAATGTTTTCAGAAACATCTTGTAGTGTACTGTTTCGCTGTAAAATGAGAAAGTTTGTTCCGGCTGGTGGGCGGTGCTTATGTACGGTGGTATTTCCTCAACTGATCTCAACATGGCTGCCGGGTCACAAACTTTCTCTTTTTACAGCGGAACAGTACACTACAAGATGTTTCTGAAAATATTTGATGCGAGAAATAGGCATTACAGTAACAGAATATTGATTCATATTTGATCAGCGCTGCCTAGTTTGACCGTTTGATCGGAGTTCACAAGTGATTGACAGCTGCTCAGAGACGGCAGGCTCCAGCTCGGCTCTGATTGGTTGTTTTCCTCCGATCTGTGAAATTTTGCAGATGCCATTATGAGCACCGGAGGACACAGAGACACAGAGACACGTGATTTTTTCCAGATTACCTGTCTCATGCACTACTGTCAGGATATAGTGACTGTTTTTTTAATCATATTTGCTCCAACTTGCCTACTTCAGCTTTAAATGTAAAACTTGTAATAGTGTTTGTATATTGTTGTATTGCTACTTTGGCTTAAGGATCTGAATATATCTTCCACTACTGAAAATTAGTCATCCATCCTACATAACTGCCTCCGTTTTTGAATAAGTGTCACTAAAGGTTGAAGCAAAGATTGTGGGCTGAAGTAAAATTAATCACGAAGAAAGAAAATCCCAAGACAAAGTTTCCCCTCTACACATCCATTAATGGACACATCTGTTCACAGCAAGCGGTGCACCTTCAAACCTTGATATTTCACAGGTCACCTGCTTACGTTATGCGTGTTTGAGCTCAGGCTGGAATAAGAAAAGAGGTTGGTAGACTCATTAAAAGCGTACCTGAAGGTGGGTGAGAAGAGTCACACCATTACCAAGAGTCAGGCCATTACCATGCAAGCACTTAACAACAGTAAAACACTCCCACTGAGCCCTTTATCTACCTCCCCCACGCTTTTTACTCCGGATTGACAGTAGTTTGTTTATGCCTCAAAACCTGTGCATGTTCAGGACCAGCATGCATTGCGGCTCACAGCGCGCTTAATCAATTTCACCATAAGTGGCTGAAGGTGGCGAGTGCACGATCTCGCGCATTAACCTCCGCATCTTCGTTTATCATAATCCTGCGTTCATTTTATTCATCCTGTTCTGCTCATAAATCATCGCTCTCCCTGACAACATGAACATGGGGAAAAAAATGTGCTGTTGCCTTTCGTGCATTAACTCATTATTTGCGACGAGAGCTGAGGCCACTTTCCCGACTGTATGATTGGTCGTTGTAAATGGCCACGCTCTCCAGGGAAATGGGGCTATTAGGAGGCTCTTCCTAGATGGACGCCGTGTTTAACACCCTGCCACAAATCGAGCGTGCTTTATAATGGGAATAAAGGTTTGATGGAGGCTCCCTCAATATTCCCACACATGCAGACAGCAACACATTAACCTTCGAAGAAATATAACAGCTGTTTATCCACCCAAATCAGATGAATATGCAAGCAGAGGTGGGAGAAAGTGTGAAGTATCAACCAAAAATATCAAGATGACAACAACACAAACGTTAATGGAGGACACAAAGCAGCAGTGATGACGCATGTTAGGAGAGATGAAGCATCAGTTTATGGATGTTGCTCTGTTTTCTCAGCCAGATGCAACTCGTTTTTTTGCTTAAGGCTGGAAAAAAAACTCTGATAAAACTGTTGATGAGAGGCATGAGTAACCACAAAAAAGGAGGACGCACAAGTCTCTGTTTAAAGGGTCCGTTCACCCAAATTACAAAATATATATTTTGTCACTTACTATATCTCTAGCAGTATCTTACAGAAATTTGTCTTTCCAAAATAAAGTCGTCACTACATGAGGATGTGCTAATAAATTGCACTTAAGGGAGCTTCAGGCAGGGCCGGCTTAAGGTGTAGGCCATATAGGCGGTCGCCTAGGGCGCCACCTTCTTGGGGGCGCTGGTCGCCCTCTAAAATAGATAGATAGATAGATAGATAGATAGATAGATAGATAGAGAGAAAGAAAGAGTGGACACAGCCTGGCCATAGAAACAGGCCGTCACAGGCAGAACAGACTACCCAGATAGGCCAGGCTCTGTCACATTGTTATACAAGAGAGGTGGAGACAGATTCTCACTTCTTACTGTGCTGTGAAAAATATAAGGATGTGAGAGATGTTTTCTTTGAAAAAATAAATAACATATATCCTGAGTTCATCTGTCTCCCCAATCCTCATAAAATACCGTACTTATTTGGGTAGAAAAATCAATGTGTAATATTAGCTGCAAAATATGTTGACTGTTGTTTCTGATTAACTGCATCAGTAAAAGAATGTATATGTAAAATGTATTTGGTATATTGTGATTGTGATTATTTCTTGTGAAATGTAATTATTCATTAATATGTAACTTCGCTTTGGCAATAATGTAACCTGAACATTCATGCCAATAAAGCTTATTTGAATTTGAATTTGAGAAAGAAAGAAAGAAAGAAAGAAAGAAAGAAAGAAAGAAAGAGAAAGAAAGAAAGAGACAGCCCTGGCTACAGTGTGCAGACCTTTTTTTTTTACATTTTCAAAATAAAGGCTGGGGCAAGGGTGGAAGAAATGGAAAAAGTACATTTACTCAAGTACTGTACTAAAGTACAATTTTGAGGTACTTGTACTTTACTTGAGTATTTCCACTTTCTGCTATACTTCCACTCCACATTTCAGTGGGAAATATTGTACTTTTTATTCCACTACATTTTTTTTCTTCACTGAAATAAGTCACACATTTACCAGCTGCAACATTAAAGTGATGTACATATTAATGCATCAATAATTATAATCCAGTAATATAATATATATGATTCTGAAATGGACCATTCTGCATAATCAGCAGTTTTACTTTTGGTATTGTAAGTGTACTATTTTGATGCTAATACTTTTGTACATTTAGTGCAGTAAAATGTTGAATGCAGGACTTTTACATGTAACAGTATTTCTACAGCAAGTATAAAAGAGTCATAAAGTCAGTGAACTGATCTTTATGATACAATATCTAAAGTTTGATAACGTTAGTTACTGTAAGCCACTGGTCATACCAACTTAGGCTGTAGGAGCAAAACCCCTGAGTGTGTTGACTTGAACAAGACGGTATTTTCTTGTTCTTGAACTTTTCAATTGTGGGAGGAAGATTGTGATTATTTCTTGAAGTTCTGGACCCCCATCTGTGTTTCTTCATTAGCCCGCCCTCAGGAACAGCTCTGATCTCCCATTGACATGCTCCTTAAAAAGAACTACTGACATATCTTCTACTCCTCCCCCCAACTTCCGCCATTCTCATCTGCCTGTACACCTCCACTCTCCTTAATTACTATGTAAATATTCCACTGCAGCGATACACTGTGTGCGATGCCTGCAGCTTTGATCTGAGGCTGCTGGGAGAGGAGAAAAAATCTTTCTATTCCTTTTGTGACTCACTCTGTAATTTTTCTTTCCAGGGATGGCAGATTGATCTCCACGCTGTCGGCCATCTGTAATCACCCACGGTGACCCACGCTGTGGACAAACGGGGGCCGAGGGAGTTTAATTACCTCGGAGCACAAAAAGACAAGGACGAGACATTTCATCACCGGTTGACGTCTAAATCTCCTCGATGATATCCTTTTGCAATAAGTTGTCATGTCGGCTTACTGACGTCCTTTAACACTGAGCTCAGACGGATTATCGTGTGGCTCCATGTGTCCTGAGGGGCTCTAATGCAGTGTGCCTATAACAGACCTTTCACCTGTTGTCGGGGTGGTCGCCCGCAGCCATCGAAAGCTTGTTCACAGCATGTAAAAACAAGGTCACGGCTACCGAGTGAGATCATGTGTCACTGGTGAGGACAGAGAGGGGGGGTCAGGCCAACTGTTTGTGAGGGCCGGCTGAGATGAAGGTATTCATTTAATAACTTATTGATTCATGCAAAGGTCTCTGTTTTAGTAATCAATTATTCAGGAAATGTCTGTGCGTTAATTACGGAGCCAATTAGCCTAGCTTAGCATAAAGACTATAAACAGTGTTTATGGTAGAAATAACATAAAGCATAGTTAATGTAATGATTCAGGGAGTTTTTTTTAAGAAATTTCAAATAAGTTATTTGCTAATTATTATTTATTTATCAGCAGGAAATAAAGCATATCAATTAATTTTGTATTCTTTTTCCTGGAAATGTATTAAATAAATTACCAGCTATTGGGAATAGCGGAATATAATTATTAAACAATGTTCATAATAAAGTAATTTTTGATACATTTTGAGGTAAATATTGGGGTAATTTGGCAGTAATTCCAAAGAAAGTTTCAAATAGGTTACTTGCTAATCATCACCTAATTACCATGAAATTTGCATACCTTTAAAATCACATGTTACCAAACATTTTTATGTAGGTAACAGTTGTTAACAGTCATCAAATGTTTTTACAGGTAATGTTAGAGTCACAATATTGATTGAAACACTATAAGTCAAATGTGCAGGGGCGATTGTAACAGCATATGGGGGCAATTGAAACAACACACGTAATACTTTCATATAAATACCAAGGACCACAATAAAGTACCAAGAATATAATATAATACTGTTTTGCAAGCAAAAGCCTCGATATAGAGCGGATGACTCAAAAGTGACTTTTACTTTCAAGCCAGCAATCAATCTTCTGGCTGTTGCATGTTTCATAAGATTGATGCTGCATTTTCGACTGAAACCTCACTTGAAGTGTCACGTTAGCCAGAGGCAGAGACCCGAGGCCGCAATTACCATAATGCAAAGCTGTCACAATCTGACGTATGGAAAATGCATGTTTGAGTCATCCTGTGACAGAGATAAATCGTACGTCCCAGAGGAGCTCTAAAGTAAGTCTGATGGCACCCTCGCTAAATATTATTTTCATGACCCGCAGACCTAAATGAATTGTAATCATCGTAACAAAGCCACTGCGGGACCAGGATGTTCCACTCCATAAAACATCATTGTCTCTGGATGAGATAATCAGCAGTGGCAAGTGTATCGGCAAGCAGGTCAGATCAATCTCTACGGCTTTGGTCTCTCTAGGCCAATTTCCTTGATTAGATGTCCATACATCTATCACAGGAAGCGACACAGGGCCACTATAACATGGCTGATGCAGTGAAATTTGCCCTTTGTAAGCCGTTTTTGAAGTGGTGAACATCAGCGAAGGGCATGAACTAAGTGACTGAGACGAAAGAAATAACAACTTGCAGCAGACATTAAAGCAGGCTCAGTTGTAGCTCGTTATTATTATGCAGGCAGCGGTGCACAGGAGAGCCGTTTATTCCTTTTTTATGTCCTGTTATTTATAACCTTCTAATTAAATTCATTTGCTAAAAAAGCCATGCAAATGAATGGATTGATTTTTAAATAAACCGAGGCGGCTTTAACAAGCTCTGGCTTTGAGCAAGTTTATTTGAAGCCGTCAGCGGATGCAGCTTCCAAAGCCCAAGTTCATGTGGAGACTGATTTTTGCGGACATGTGAAGAGTGTTATATCAGACAGCCAAGGCCGGATCAAAGCAGTCAGCACAGAAAGTAAAGTATGAAGCAGCGCAACACAAAACAATTCAAACAACACAACGTAATACATTACAGGGTAACAACATGAATAAATACATCAGGATTCTGACTTTTAATTTACATATTCATGTTTGCCGAATGAGTCTTCACTTTACACTGGGGGGACTGAGAGACTAACAGGAATGTAAAGAAGGGATTTCACATTGTTTTTCCTGCCTTCAGTGAAGTTGGTTCAAACAAAAGCCTGAGGGAGATACTAGTGACCTTCACAACTGGCTGAATCAATAGTTTTTGAATTTGACTTTCGATTTCAAAGGAATATTTCAAAAAGTTTGAGTTAAAACAGAAGATCATCAAAACTCTCAGGTCTTTATATCAAGTACAAAGCTGGAATAAGGAGGTGATTAGCCTAGCTTAGCAATGGCAATAAGAATAAGAATGCTGTCCTTTCTTTTGGCGTGTCATTTGTACGCCATATAGTCCGTACTGACTGCAATATAAATGCATCCGCGTAAATATGCTATACGCTCAGAGCTAGTTTGAATTTTAGTCAGTTCCTGTTAGTGAAGGACTGACGATATCTGACACCATGATTTATTTAGGCAAGTTAAGTTATAAGCATGAACATTATAACATTTAATCTATTTATTTTAACTTATTGCAGGACAATTGTTTTTTTAGCTGTGTGTACTTAATAAATTGTCAACTGAGTATAAATATATTTGTATCTGGAAGGTCCAACTTTTGGTGAGACCGCCAAACCTCCAACATGAAGACAAAGGAACACTCTGTTTTCACTTTAAAGAGTCTTTTTCTGTTGATCACTGTCGTAACAGCCACATTAAATCCCCTTTAATTCAATGTAAGATAACCGACCCACTGTGCAGGGCAGAATAATCAATAGCTAATGCCTCCATATTAGACTCCTGAAACAATAACTAACAAAACCAATAAAATATAATGAGAGCATAGATTAAACTAATATAATGAGTTCATAAACAGTTTTGTTGCTCTCCTTGGTTTACTGTAGAACACATAAATATAGTCAGACAGGTATTTTCCAGAAGAGAGGATCTGATGTGGGCTAACTTTCCCCCGAGCCTTTACACATAGATACATCTTGACTTGGAGCAGCAGAGGGCTGGTAGAGGGCAGGAAGGGAATTAAGTAGGAGCCACCACAGATGTTTTAGTGAGTTAAGGCCACATCACCTCCTTGAGGCTCAGCATAAAAACTGCGATGGCCCGGAGCCACCCGGTTATGTTTCACATAAAAGACCCCGTAAAAAAAACTCCCTCAGATAACAACCTGAAAAATGAGGCTATAACTTACCTGCTGAATCTGGAGATGCTGAGCTCACACTGAGACTAAAGGCAGCGTTGAACTTTCTGTTTCTTCTGTAATCTTCTCAGCTGAAGGTTTTTCTGCAAGCGGATATATTATGGAGGATTATTATGTCTACTGAGACCGTACTTTGGGAACATCTATCACAATTTTGCACATACTACTTTGTTTTCTTCCAAAGAAAAGATAAAAGGAAATAAACTACAACTGTAATCCATTAGTAGTGGATTCACACACACACACAGTATCAGCATACCCATAACTATCTCAGTATTCTCCTGCAGCTGTCTTGGTGTTTGCATACCCTCATTCGACTCTCTGCAGGAGCAAAAGCTTTGCATCAGACCACGTCTCTATTAGAAACCGGCTCAACAGTGAGAACTCTTTTTACAGACAAATCACTTTCCTCTTTTTGCATTTGCAGTTACATTTTCCTTTCCTTTCTTTATGAGTCCAGGATAATTTACCAGCAAACAGCAGAAGGCTGCACCACATCCTCACTGCTAGAGGTCAGTGTTTAGGTTGACTTTTCAAATGAAATTGCATTACATTCTGCATGAATTTGAGAGTGCAGATGTGATGATTTTGCAAGTGAACACTGCAAGATAAAAAAGAAGTGATAAGGTTAGTAGAAAAAGAAGATATGGAAATCATTCTTGCAGACGGGTTGAGTGCAGTGCACCATCCTTTTCTGCTATTTTGTTGAAGGTTATATTTAATCTATGTAATTATTGTCCTGCAATTTCATGCCGCTCTCTGGCTGAATCAAAAGTGCTCCGTAGTGCACCTACGCAGCGATTTACACATTACTGTTTTTTTAAAAAAAATGAAACTCATTTGCTCCCGAAACGTGTTTCTCCTGTTCTTCCGAGTCTGACATCAGGGAAATTACCTTTTCCCTCTCCTCCTTCTCCTGCAGCTGGAAATACCTCTCAGACAGAGATAGTGCTCGGAGGGGTGGGCTGTTAAGCTATAACATTATGCACACACATTCTTATTCAAATGAATGTGTTTGACCGTCTTCTGCAAGGTATAAATCCATTAAAATATCCCATTTGTACCATTTGAGGGGAGACATTATCTGCTTTTAGTGTAGTCTTGAGAGCAATATCTTATCCGTGATGTGTTTGAACGCCTCAGGTATTCATTTTAGTTTCTTCTCTCTTTCTTTTCTTTTTCTCTTATTTGTAACATACTTGGAGTCTGATGTCTTAACCTTTGACCTTTCCACTATGTCTGATATGTCGTCTACAACTTTGCTCAATACTAATACCAAATTTGTGACTGAAATGCATCTCTTTTACTATTACAGCCACCTTTTAACAGTTGTAAAACATTCATTAAACAACATAATCAGCTTGAGTTTGTATTGAACTTCCATTTGTCCGTGCCATTTGTTACAGCACCTAAAAGGATTTCTCTATTTTTAGACGTGAGTAGAAGAAGATCCCCGTCCGAAAGGTCGATGGAGAGGCGAGCAGGGTCTCTGTGTGTTCGTGCTGTCGTCCACATGGTTGGGTGTAATTCAACACCAATATGATAGTATACGTCACCGGGAAACAATCGGAGTCAGCTGGGTGGGGACATGTGAGTTTCAGGAATAACTTTGATTAACCTAAAACACTTCTTATGGCACCCATATTTCTGAGTACATCTACAGGTATATTGTACAAAGTGTCGGAGGGTTCAGGCAGAATGTCATACCGTGTTTATTTACAGCATCCTACAAGCACGATCCAAGATTTAACACTAGATTTAATGAAATATTAAAGTGTGATATTGAAACAAACATAGACTTTGACTTGTTAATTATTCTTCTCCACCTTCACTGCATCTTGGCAGTGGAATAAAAGCAAGATAATGTAAACACCATTAAAATAAATAAAATAGAGAATTGAAGAACTTTCCTCAAACACACACCTCCACAGATTGTGATCCTTTTAGTCTGTTTAGAGCAGAGGTTCTCAATCTTTTTTCAATCATGGTCCCCTATAAAAATATACTGAATTAGCCCCTCATATATGTCCCTTGGAACAATTTGATGTAGCCTATTTTTTACACTTCTATAGTCTTGAGTCATGTGAAAGAACAATACAAGAGAAATGTATTAGAAAGATATTCTAAATGTATTAAACATATTTGCAGAGTAGAATGTACAGTAATATATGAACTATTATACTGTAAACAAATATAGTATTTGTTGAAATAAGAAGCCTTTTGTAATATGTATTATTATTATTATAAAAACTATATCATGATAATTTAAATTAATGTATCTGAAACTTTCCACGGACCCCACTTTGAGATTCACCGCCTTGCAATAATTTGATGTAGCCTATTTTTTACACTTTTATTCTTCTTTATGCGATAGAACAATACAAGAGAAATGTATAAGAAAGATATTAGAAATGTATTAAAAATATTTGCAGATTCTAAGGGTTATGGATTTGTTAGATTATAACGTAATCTATGAACTATAATAGATTTAAAAATTGAAATGTTATTCGTTGGACCGTGAAGCCTTTTGTAAAAAAATTATAAGTACAGTAACAGTACATGAAATAGTCACGAAATTGAATGTCTTGATTTGTGTACATAGACGTGATGATCAGCACAACCTCAATCTGTATGTAATGCGTATATTACATTTTGTGACTATTTCAGGAACTGCCTTGAGACTGTGTTGGATAATTTAAATTAATGAATCTGAAAACTTTTCACGGACCCCCTGGCGGAGTGCCATGGACCCTTTGGGGTCCCCGGACCCCACTTTGAGAATCACTGTGTAGTATATCCATTTTCACTCACAAACCCTGCCTCAGGATATAACAACTAGCAGTTAGAAAACAACCAACCACAATTCTCACAATAATTGTGACTATTTTTTACAAAGGGATAATGAGCACAATTTTGCGTAAATGCTCAGAATACGTCTCATCTTAAACCCCCACTGAATGCCACAGATGACCAACATGTGGGTGTACAAATTGGTGATTAGCCAGCAGATCACAGCAGGTCACTGCAGAGTAGATCTCACATGGCTGCGGGTATATATGGGTGATGTGTGCGCAATTATTTTTGTGCACTTGTGGGTAGGCGGTGGAGAGAAGGGAGGGATGTTTGTATACGCCAGTGTGTGCTTGTAAATCTAAATTTGAACCTGAAGTCACATGTGTATTTGCATGTGCATCTGCTGGAGGAACATTGTTCCGTTACACAATGCACGCCTTTGACATTCCAGCCCCACCTGTCAGCGCATACAAAAGCCTTTCTCCCGGGCTTTGACATGCGCGAATCTGCTGCTGGCCAGCAGAGATAGCAGAGTCCTGTATAGGACATGTGTGGGTGGACAGCCTGCAGAGTCCTGCCTGACCTCCTCCGTGATCTTTCTCTCACGCTGCGTAACTTAGACTGGAGCTCAGTGGAAAATAACACTGAGCAGGTATCTAATACTGAATCAGTGCCCTCTCACTAATAAAACAAACTGACATCTTGTCCCAGTGATTGATGACTCTCTGTCAGTGTGGCAGTAAGATGTATCCCTCGTCTTCATCCCATTAAAATGTGACTGCTGATGCAGGTAATCACAGTACTTCAAATTTTACTTTTTTGACTTTGACTTTCAAAATTAATCAGGCCAAACAGTGAAGTTCTTTTTAACATACAGTACCTAAACCAACATAAAATCTGCATTTTCAAGTACAACATAGAATATTGTGAAGATTAACGGTGCTAACAGTGAAAATAATGTCAACATTGCTGACAGAGCTAACAGTGTTAACCTGGGGGGGAACCGGAGGATGGGTGCTACACTTCTGCAACAGCGCCATCGGTCGGGATGGTATTATCAGCTGTAACCGCGGGATGAGAGCAGTGCAGAGCGGCGGCCGTGAGCTAGCCAGTGGGGCACGCTAACATGCATTAAAAGACACGTGCAGTCGGCCCGGCAATGTCAAACAAAGCACGGAGAAACTCAGATTACAACACACACAGAGGGAGAGTGACTTCATTCTCTGCTCAGGTAGACATTACTCCTCTATATCTTTACATAGACAATAGTTGTTTGGTGCTATATTAATGCTCTGGATATAGAGAACCTTTAAGTTTAGGCAGTGATTCCCAAACAGGGGTACTTCTACCCCAGGGGGTAGTCTACTTTTACAGTTGCATAACAGCGATTCAGAGAGCATGAAAACTAGGTAGCAAGCAAGAAGTCTCAACAGTTGTAGCTTAAAACTGTTTGAAATTGCTTGCTAAAAGTATTACTTTTAAAGGAACAGCGTGTAACATTTAGGGGGATCGGCAGAAATGGAATATAACATTAATAATTATGTTTTCTTTAGTGTATAATCACCTGAAAATAAGAATTGTTGTGTTTTCGTTAGCTTAGAATGAGCTATTTTTATCTACATAGGGAGCCGGTCCTCTTCACGGAGCCGGCCGCCATGTTTCTACAGTAGCCCAGAATGCACAAACCAAGCACTGGCTCTAGATAGAGCCATTCGCGTTTCCGCATTAGCACTTTTTCACGTAGACTACCAAAGTTCTCCTACACGATTGGCACATGGGAGAAGTTTCCTTCGATTGCACACTGCACCCTCACCACTAGATGTCACCAGATCCTACACACTATTTCAGCCATTTATAAACCACTCCAAGTAGTAGTAATGCAAACTTCACCAAACCGACCAAAACAGAAACCCCAAAAATAGTCTACTTTTATAAAATTACACAATACAAATTCAATTAGCAACCTGTATTCGTTGATGGTAAGGTGTTGAATTAGGCTCACACAACTTATGTCAAATTACACACATTAAAACACTTAGTAATCCTACATGTACAATGAAGGCACAGAATATAAAGCATACTTACATATTGATTGACGCACATAACCTCCTGTCCATCCAGCAAGACAACCTTTATCAAAAAACATGTGCATCGAACTCACTGCAGTGAACCAGCAGATCCAACTAAACTAAACGAGCCAATAAACCACTTAATCAGCTGATTGGCTACCGACATGCTTGTACACATGCTGTCCAATGAAATCAAAGGGGGGCTGCTGAGTCTGAACTTGAGGGGAAGTTGAGTTGGGCTGTGGAGGATAATTAGATTTTAAAAAAAGGTTGGTAACCACTGCTGTACGGTTTGGCTATGGTAAGGGAAAGGATTAAGGAAGACTTTGGTTAAATCTGAATTTGTAGCCCAAATTCCCGTTGAAAACATATCCACCCATCAACCACCCAACCCTCCAGGCTACCTGCTGCCATCAATGCCTTCATCTTCTTCTTCTTCATATGCCCCATTTTTGGTGGGTGAACCACATGCACAAGGCATTATGCTCATTTCATAAAATATCACAAAATAAGACTGAGCCCAGGAACACAATCTTGACATAAATCATCCCTCCAGGCACTGACATGTGAGACATTTGAATTAAATAAGTCCAATTTTAATTACAGCTCCCCTAATGTGCCAACTATTGTATTTCTAAAGATTGTTCTATTTGTGCAGCCGGCTTCATGTCACTCAGACTAATGGTGTAGGAGTTGAGACCTTTCAAACTGTGAAACTTTAACCTTTAAATATAGTAGTGCCCATTAAGCCAATTCAGAGTGCACTTCTAAAACATGGGACACAGTGTGAAAACGCATCGTCCTTTCATCAAAATAGGGCGGGAAATGCATTAGGACACATTTTGCAGGCAGACACTGCCTATTGATACTCGATAACCTGCTGCTGCTCTGTTAATGGAGGATGAATTAATGAAAAGAAAGTCCCCATTATTGATATTTTTTATTTATATTCCCATCAGAAATCCTTCTTTTCCACTCAGACTGTCAGGTTAGCTGGCCTGCACTGTGAATTTTGAAGTTTAATAATTCAACCACTGGGAGTGTTGCTCCTTTCCCTTCGCCCACAACTTGGTGGTCAAGTTATTCAGCTGGACCTCCGGGGAGGAGCAGAGTGGTGACGGCTGCTGCAACATTTAAGCCCATTTTAAAAGGAGCGTGTCCGGCAGCCAAGGAAGCTTCTGAAGTCCCCGGTGTTGATTACACGATCCTATCTGGAGCTGCAGCCTCGCTGCCTTTACCATTCCTGCACAGGAGATGGGTTTTATATCTGATATAAGACCTCACAATCATACAGAAATTACACCGAAGGTCACCAGCAGAAAGAGAAATAAACTGCCCTGATGTGCAATATGTTGCTTTTATATTCTCTACCATACCCATCACCTATAGTCTCTAGTGTACCTTTAATGTCTTTAAAGTCACCTCATTGAAATGTATTGCATTATAAGTCTCCATCACTATTAAACACCAGCAGTTTTCCTTCAGTTTTCATACCCGTACACCCTTGACTATATTTCTCTTTTCTCCTTGAGGAGCTACCAATCTTTATTGTTAAAAAAAAACACATTCATTGTGATATATATCTGTACAGAGGAGGAATAAGCTACAGTGCAGTCTACAGTATGAGTGTGAGGATTGGGGATGGGGGTCGTTATATAAGGAGCCTACTGGCTGTTCAAACAGAAGCCCTACAGGGAGTCACTGCGCCAAAGGCACAGCTCATCAAGTCAATATCTCACACACATTGTGTCCCTTTAATAGGCGCGATTCCTCCAATGCATTAACGGTCCTTGGAGAGCATTACTGCAGCCTCCACCACCACTCCATCTCCATGTCCGGAGCACAGCGCCATCAGCTCAATCTCATGCTTGGCAGCGGTCTCCAACACCTGTTGCTTGTTGTAGAACAGAATGAAATTGTTGATGATGGGGTGTATGGGCAGAGCGATGGCGATCACTCCGCACAGAAAGCTGATGGCTGCGTAGCTAACATTACTGCCAAGCAGGTGAAATAGAGAGTGATATTGTGGTTTTAGCTGACGTGTGTCGCCTCACTGTTTTGAGCGATGCTCGTTCAGGTCTATTTAGCCACTATTTGGCCACAGGTGTCGCTGTTAACAAGCATTTCTGAAAGTTACAAACAGTCCCTTTAAGTTTCAATAAGTCAACAATTAATTTGATGTTTTTTGTTGTTTTATCTTTTCAGATGCCTTCCAGATGTTTTATGAGATGAAATATTCAGTAGTCTCTGCTGTGCTCTCAAAGCTGGTGTCCATGCTGGGAGTCTGGATCCCTACAGCAGCTCCTCTGGGATCCTTCAGTAAAGGGATGTGTGTGTCGCTGTGACAGGAGCGCATGTAGCAAACATGTTTATGCGCACCAGGTGCAGCCTCCTCCTCCTCCACCTCTCCATCTCGCAGCGCCATCAGCTCGATCTCATGCTTGGCAGCGGTCTCCAACACCTGTTGCTTGTTGTAGAACAAAACGAAATTGTTGATGATGGGGTGAATGGGCAGAGCGATGGCGATCACTCCACACAGAAAGCTGATGGCCGCATTACACCGACCTAAAGTGGTCTTTGGGTACACATCTCCATAGCCCACCGTGGTCATGGTGATCACAGCCCACCAGAAGGACTGTGGGATGCTGGTGAACAAAGTCTCCGGGTGTGACTGCTCCATAGTGTAGCCCAATGCGGAGAACAAAAACACCCCCACGCCCATGTACATGAGGAGCAAGCCGAGCTCTTTGAAGCTGCTCTTCAGTGCAGATGTGAGCGTCTGGAGTCCGGCGGAGTGACGCGCCAGCTTGAAGATGCGCGCAATGCGCATTATGCGTAAAGCCTGCACCGCCTGCTGCACATTAGCCAGCTCCATCACACCTGTGCCAAATTGTGTCAGAATCAGCACCACGAAGAAGGGCATGATGGCCATGAAGTCGATTATGTTCATGAAAGCGAGGAGGAATTTGATTTTATTTGGAGAGGAGATGAAACGCAGGATGTATTCAATAGTGAACCAGGCGATGCATATTGTCTCTATGACCTCTAAAGTTGGGTTTTCTGTGAGATTACCTTCCGAGTCCTCCACCTGCAGGTCTGGGAGGGTCCCCACGCACATCACCACGGAGGACACGAGGATGAAGATGAAAGAAGCTATAGCGATGACGTGCGCAGGCAGCGAGGACTCCGGCTTCTCCATCAGCCTCCAGATGCACATCTGGATGCGCTGCCATCCAGATGCGGACGGATCTCCTCCTTCTCGGTCCACCAGGATGGTTTTCACTTTCTCTGCAATTTCTGCGAGTTCATCCTCCACCTCCTTCAGGTGGCATTTGCAACAGTCGTCCAGGAAATCCGAGTCGATTTTCCAGAAGTCCATCTCCTTCATGAAACAAATTGGACAGATGCCTCGTTTCATGTGGATCTCTCCATAATAATACAGCTCGATTATGCATTTAAATGCTTCTGGGTCTCTGTCGAAGTAAAATTCTCCTGTGTCAGAGTCGTAGTCGTCACATAATGAGGATATTTCCTCAGAAGACTTGAGGGAACAGTCCACCAGTTGTGCCAAAAGGGTGTCCGGGTATCTGTTCAACACGTCTCCACATAACACCTGTTTCACTCCTCCGATGTTCACAACTATCTCCGTGTCCTCGCTGCTGGCTTCAGAGCCGCTGCAGTCCGCGTACCGAGTCCTCCACATTATGATGTTGTCAACAAGTCCAACACAATAAAACAGCTGTTCTGTCAAAGTAAAACACAAGTCACAAAGAAAACCCTGGTGGCTGTGCGTAAAAACATCCAAAAATCCTCAAAATGTTGTGTTTTAGTTATAAAAAATGCATGTGTTTGCTCATTGTTCTCAGCTCAACACAGAAGACGTGTTTGGAGCAGTGAACAGTGAACAGTGAACAGTATATACGCCTGTGCGCTCCTCACAAAGTTGGTATTGAAGTGCGCGTAATGTCAAGTTAGACACAAACCACAAGACTTCCGGTGATAACTTTCAAATAGAATCCTTTACTGACCAGTTTTTTTTGTTGCTACACCACCAAACACATAATAATAATAATAATAATTATTATTATT
>CAKAKR010010332.1:968-29507 GCA_916700685.1 Adelosebastes latens | reverse complement strand
ATATGTGTTGCTACACCACCAAACACATTATTATTATTATTATTATTATTATTATTATAAATGTAGGATATATATATGTATATATATATATTTACTGATGGTAAACCGTATTTAAATACTGTATATATATATACAGTTTACCATAAAACTCACTAAAAACAATAGGCCTATGTATCACTCAAATGACTAAAATAATGATTTAATAAATGAATGTACGTAAACCGTATTTAAATATATACATATATATATCAGTAAATATCAGTAAAATATCAGTAAATATATATATATATATATATATTTACAGTTTACCGTAAAACACACTAAAAACAATAGGCCTATGTATCACTCAAATGACTCAAATAATGATTTAAATATCATAATAAATTAATATCAATAAAAGAAATGATATCAAAGGGGTCAAATCTATCTAGGCTCATTCAGTCATATTGGCAAAAATATTAAAAATAAAAACAATAAAATACTGCCCAAATATCAAGAAGTATCACTCAAAATAAAAAAAAAGGAGGAAAACAATAAGATTAAACAAATGTAGAAAAATCTAATTAAAAATATTATATACAAGCCCTGTAAATCAGATGTTTTAATTAACAATAATATTAATGTAGAACAGCCCCATGCTTTTATTTTTGAGGCCATCTCCGTGTCTTCCTGTCTCTCTCTGTCTCTGTGTGGTTCTCTTTACGCAGCGCAGTGCAGCTCAGCAGCACATCATAAATCTCCACTGCATGTCATGAATTGTTAAGTAGCAAACAGGGAAATCAGGAACACGAGCTCCTGCTGGCTTTTCATGGCAGCTCGAAGAACAACAAGTAGTTAAAGGTAATCGATCAACAGGCAGCACACTAGAAACCTAAATCATCTTTTTTCTTTTACAACATTAGCCTAGAAAATCTTGTTTTTATGCCCCTAGACGCATTATCCATCAACCATTTTGAATGCATTATCACCAAATAACCCAGAAGAGAAGACTTAGACTAAATAATTAGCACTTAATTTGGGAGATAATATAGGCTCTTTAAATGTTAAACCTACATTATATGGCTCTTTAGTGATGCCAAGTGCTAGTGATGCTCCTATTTTGTGCCAACAGTTGAAGCATTACAGGAATTTATTGTGTTTTCTGAGGATACTTTCAAATATAAATCTGCAGAATCAGATTTAACTGATCAGTTCTGCAGCAGCTACACTGAATGATTGATCGACAGTCAGACAGCATCTCTACAGTACTTTGCCTTGTTGTTTGTCTCCACCTAGTGACACAACCTTCACACTACAGTAGCCTCATTTTTTTAAAATATATTTTTCTGCTTGCAACAATGGTGCAAACCATTGAGGATAGGAATCCATTAATAAGTAATTTCATAAAAATCAATGTACTGTACAATAAAGTCCAGTGTTAGTAAAACCTGCAATGCAGTGGAGTCAAGTAAAACTTTGGTTAAGTGCCTTTATACAGTAGTGTTTTCATGTTCTTACAATATTATAATGGAAGAATATCATGTAGGCTTTCATTATTGGATTTAAATACATAATTTTGTATTACAAGGACTTTATTTACTTGAGAAATTACATTTTTGTTCACATTAACTAAGGATATGTATTGTACATTTTGCTGTAGCCTACTGTACCTATAAAAGTTATCAGTGGCAGCTTGATATTAAATCCATTTTAATGTAAAAGTACAAGTTTGATGTACTTGTACTTTACATGACTGTTTCCATTGTATGGGCTACCAGTTTCTACTCCACTAAATTTCAGAGGTTAATAAAATGCCTTTTATTCGACTGCTGGTTACTTTGCAGACTAAGATGAGTTTATAAACTACAGTGATGGAATGTAACTAAGTACATTTGCTCAAGGACTGTACTTAAGTACAATTTTGACATACTTGTACTTTACTTTAGCAGTTCCATTGCTACTGCCACTCTCTACTTCTACTTCATATGAGATGTAAATATTGTACTTTTTACTGCACTACATTTACTTGCAGTACTATACTACTAATCTACCCAGTAGTAAACAAAGTATCAAAAAATTGGCTCAACATTGATGAATCACCACTGACTGATCACTGACCACTGATTAATAAGAAGGGTTAGTCCTCTTGTCACCACAAACTGTCTCCTTACTCTTTATTAAAGTCTAATTTATCCCTATCTTTCATATTTTAATATAGTTTGGGTGGGTACTTTTCCTACAAAATTTTAGTTCTCCAAACACGTTTTGTGAGGATTGCAACTTGATCAGAGTCACACATCTCCTCTGCTCCTCTATTTAAGAAACTCCAGATTCTTACTTTTTATGATATCAATATTTCCTCGAATATGTGTTTTTATTTATAAGATATTTTCTGGTGGGAATATTCCTCAGTAGTTCAAGACCTATTTTAAAACATATTCTTACTCAACTTGTCATTCTCTAGATCTTCATCCTCCTGAATGTCTCACTAGTAGAGGTCAGTTTTTGATAAGATTTAAGGGAACCAAATTATGGAGTACCTTTTCACATCTATCAATAAACTGTTCAGCTGTCAAATGTTTCAAAAGTCGCTTAAAGGGTCATTTAATTGCTGTTTTGTAATTGCTTTTCCCCATTTTGTCCAGGTATCTGTTTTTTTATTTTTTCCCACTCACAATGTTGTTTGGTTACGATTGCCCAGAAGTCTTGATAGATATTTAAATCAATATCCTCCTCACAAACACTAACCATACACTTCCACGCAACACACACACACACCTTTTTTTTTATATATTTACTGTATTGTTATTATTGTTATTATATATATATCTTGTCCTAATTGTTTGTTATCACTATTATGTAGTCATATTATTTCTTTATATTAATCTTATCTCTATAGGTGTTGGCTTCAGATAAGCCCAGTGGGTTTTTTGCCTCTTCCTGCACTGTATATTATTCATTTATTTTTTTGTTATGTTGTATAGTCTTAAATTGTGCAAAATAAATAATCAATAAACAATGATGCATTATTAAAAATTAAACTACCTAAACGTCTATAAAAGCCATTAACTAGCTCATCTTCAACTGGCTACAACAATAAAATACATTACACATTATTGCATCAGTAATAATAATTCAGTCCACACTTGACAAAGGGCCATTCTCCTGTATAATTACTACTTTTTACTTCTGATACTTTCCATACATTTTTACTGATAATACTTCCTGCGTGCTTTTCTGTCTGTATTTCCTACTTTTTTTAGTCCCTATATATTGTCATGTTTATTTATTGTATTTATTTATTGCATCTCCTCTTTGAAGACATGTTGCCTCCCATCTCCTCCACTTGTCTTCACTGTATGGGTTCTCTCTGAATCTAAACTTACACGGCGCACTCTGATTGGCTGAGGCGGAGCGTCACCGCCTCGTGGACCAATCAGCGTGGGCCACGGTGAGCTTGTTCCAATCTACTTCTTCCTGCAGCAGCAGTCTGTGCAGAGTGTATGTGTTGCTAAAACACAGAAGGAGCCCGATCACAGAGCATCTAACACCATGGGATCGCTTTTACTTGGTGAGTGACAACATCTACAGCTTTTCTACATTTATAAAAACATAAATTTTGTGTGCATGTGTTAATGTTAGGTGTATTTATACAGCCTTACTACTGTGGTTAGCTTGGATAGCTCAGTTAAGGTGCCAGGCCTCTATTGAATCAATGCATTAATAAACCTCACTTTCACTTGCTTGTAAACTGTATTTACATATTCTTATGATGTCATTTCAGTGCTTACTTTAGCTGCTTTTTAGAGCATACATTTGATGCATGTTGAGAGTAAACCTTTTGTGTTTTTCTTCTTCAGGAGTGCTGGGTTGCTCCCTGCTGCTGTCTGTTGTCCAAGCCTTTTACTCAGCTAGTGATGATGTTGTGGTGCTCACTCCATCCAACTTCAACAAGGAGGTGATCCAGAGTGACAGTCTGTGGCTGATTGAGTTTTACGCTCCCTGGTGAGTCCCACATACACTTTTTTTGGTGGAACATTATTCATTCAGTGTGCAACAAGTGTCCTCAGATCAACCCAAGTAGTGACTACAGGTGAACACAGTTTCCATAACAAAGCATCTCACATGTTTTGAGTCATGTGTTTTGTAAAATGCTCCTCAAGGAGAGGAAAACATGCACATTCTCAAAATTGTTTGTGGTGCTGGGAGTAGATCCCCTCCAATATGTACTTTAAAAAAAAAATAAAAAAAAATGACTTGCTCCTGCAGACACTTTTCTTTGCTTTATAGATGAAGGTCCTTGTTGACCGAAACGTTGACTAACGTAAAAAAAATGACTTAATTAGTCAACGTTTCGGTCAACAAGGACAAAAAGGTAAAAAAAAAAGGTCAAAAAGGACCTTCATCAGCACATTAAGAGTCTTAATAAAGAGTCTTAATGTCCTGATGAAGGTCCTTGTTGACCGAAACGTTGACTAATAAAGCAGAGAAAAGTGTGTGCGGGAGCAAGTCATTTTATTTGGATATGTAAATGCTCCTCCTCACAGAAACATTAACCTTTATGATCTGAGATCTGAAAAGGAGGACTGTGGTGACTTGTATGCAAAGCTGGTTGTTTCTCCTACCACTTTGTAGAGCGCAATCACATGTAAAAGTAATTCAAAGTGCAGGATAAAAACAATTTTACATGTAGACACCATGCATAGACACACACTTAACACAACAAATAGCTAGTTAAACAGAAAATGACATGAGTTTCTATTAATAAAGTGACCAGATTTTGATTGAACAGACCTTTATCTCAGCAGACACGTTGAACTTGTCATAGCAGGAAAAGCACAGGTGTATTTAATGACATTAATGATGACTACATACATTCCACTTAAGGGAGGTGCTGGTGCGTAAATGATGGCTCACTTTCATAGCTTACAGGGAACTGTGCCAACGTTAATTATCTCAATTTCACCTGCCTACTATGATGTGTCAAAATGTCTGCTGTGAAAAAGGTCTGTTTTTAGAGAAACCTGAGGAATCTGCCAGGTCAGTTAACTTGAAGCTAGGGCCGTCCCGAATGCCATCTTTTGGGCTTCGAAGCTTCGGTGAGAAATATTCGAAGCTTCGCGGTGCGGCAGGCTGACATGTTCTTCTGTTTGTCTGTCTCCAGCTCCCCCGTTTCAGTTTCCGCACAGCGCTGCTGTACACACACACACACACTTCTACACACAACAAACAGCGATATCCATCTGAGAGTAACTAATAATAATTCATGTTGAATAATGAATAACGTTGTGGGATTATTCCTTATTTCATGGGCTATTTGGGGATTTATACATTATTATATACTTAAAAAATTTAAAAACGAAGCATTCAAATACTGATTTAGAGGTCAAATACCATGGCAACGGTCGAAGCTTTTCGAAGCATTCGGGTCAGCCCTACTTGAAGCATGTCAGATATAGGTTATATTCAGAGGCCAGACCAGTAAGTGCTTTATATACCAGGAGCAAAGTCAATTCCTTTGTGAACAAGTAGCCAGGAGATGGACATGTCTCAGTCTAAGCCTAAAGAAAGTAAATGAAAGGTGTTAAATATTCACAGGATGTGTTAATATTTGGAGTTTGGACTATCTCCGGATGATAAATTAAAATGTTTCTGGACTAGATTACTGTTTGTCTACAGATTTCTAACTCCCGAAATGTGTCTTATTGTATAACTAGATTACTAGCAATTAAACACTCACATCTTTTGTTACTACCCGTCAATTAAATCTTTTATTCACCTCCCTCCCTTTTATTCACCTTCCTCTTCTTCTTCTTCTTCGTCACCACAGGTGTGGCCACTGTCAAAGTCTAACGCCTGAATGGAAGAAGGCAGCCACTGCCCTCAAGGTAAACGACACGCCTCTGGTCATCTTGCCAGTTGAGCTGCAGACTGACATTTACTAGTCCTATCAGGGCAATGAAGACAAAAATCAAACACCAGAATATTTGTAGTGAATACTGCTATAGATAATATGACAATCAGATTATGAGGATGTGCTTTCACTAGATATTTGCAATCATAAGAAACAGCGGGTACACTAGAGGCATTCATTGTTCATTTCACTCAGGGAAAAACAAAACAAATAAAGACAAAACACTGAAGCTAAAGTCACGATTACGAAGCTCACAGCTTTGTTCCACCTACAAGTGTTTAAGAAGTTTGTAACTCGGAGGCGAGAATAACAGCAAACAGGCGTGAGCCGTGGGCAGAAATGGGACTGTAGTCAAACACTAGTGAGTCTTGTTTTTATCTGGAACAAAGTTAATACTATTCATTGTTTATTTCATGGAATGTGCTTTTCCGCACATAGTTATCACCTCTAATATTATTTTTCTAAACAATATTGTGTGTGTGTGTGTGTGGGCAAACCCTGCATACATAAGTAATTGTTGCACACAAATGTTGCGTGAAGAAAATGAATAACGGGGCTTGTTGTAATTAAAAAGTTGAGACTGCACACTCCAACCTGTTTTTTTTTTTTCTGAAATCCTTCAGGGTATCGTCAAGATCGGTGCCGTAGATGCAGACGAGCACAAGTCACTGGGTGGCCAGTATGGCGTCAGAGGTTTCCCCACTATCAAGGTCTTCGGAGCCAATAAGAACAAGCCAGAGGATTACCAAGGTACAGCGACCGCACCAAACAAATAGCTTCTGTTTGCTGAATACGCAGCTTTGTGAATTTTCCTCTACGTTGACCTTATCGAGCTGAATAGCTGTTCTGAAAATATACTTTCTGACTGTTACAGTTATTGTGACGAAGACTTTCAGGTTCTATAATAAGGTTTTGGATGACTAACCTCCATATCCCCTTCTCCCTTCAGGTGGGCGCACTGGCCAAGCCATCGCGGACGGAGCCATGACCGCTTTGCGCAATCTGGTGAAAGAGAGGCTGAGCGGCAAGTCTGGCGGCTCTGGCTACAGCAAACAGGTAGATCCATCAGGGAACCCGTGCAGTAGTTTTCTTTTTTTTTTTTGTTGCAGTTATTTGAAATTGGAAAGATCACACTTGAGTGAACATTAAGTGACAATCACCTGCCTTCCAGCAGAGTGGTGATGGCGGCAGCGGCGGCAGTAAGGAGGATGTGGTCGAGCTCACTGATGACAACTTTGACAAGATGGTGCTGGAGGGTGATGAGGTGTGGCTGGTGGAGTTCTTCGCCCCCTGGTGTGGACACTGCAAAAGGTGAGTTTGCTACCTGACACAGTCCATCCCCAGCTGTAGGAGACAGTAAAACCCCCACTCACTAGTACAAGAGAGGCAAGATATCCGTCTCCAATACAACAGAGGTTGTTTGAATGTTGTTTGTGGTGCTCAAAGCACTGAAAAGCGTTGTTTGAAAGTAAACAACAGTGTTTCTTTCTGGATGCAATGTCCCAGTAAATCTGGATAATCCACCACACCAGACTGAAAACAAACTATTATTCACAGTAATCCTTATTAAAACTGTTTAGTGAGATCTGAGCTTAATTAATTAATTCTTTAAGTCTATCATAGTCTGTTTATTTTAACCATCGCTTTCTTGTGTGTTGCAAACAGCCTGGAGCCTGAGTGGGCAGCTGCAGCCTCAGCGGTCAAGGAGCAGACCAAGGGCAAAGTTCGCCTCGGAGCTATGGACGCTACCGTGCACCAGGCTGTGTCCGGCCGCTACGGGGTGAGTAAGAATAGATAAGTTAATGTGGTGCATCGGTGCACAATTCTGATACAAACTGCTGTACTAGTAAACGCAAAACGAAAGTGAGAATCGCCACTGTTCACTGCGCAATAGAATATACTGTAGGGAATTTGGCCACAGCTGCTAAGCTCGTCTATTGCACTTCTTACCAAGTTTAACTAAATTTAAATAGCCAAATTAGTCGGCGAACATGACGATTCACTAAGCTGTGAAACAAAAAGTAAAATCTGCTTTGCATATGTAGCTTTGACCTTGTAAACATACCTGCTTGTACAATTTGAAATTACAAGTCTCAAATATTTAAAGTCTGGGTTATGCTGACATGCTCATTTTACTGGCATTGCACATTAAATGAAAGTCTCTGCAGCCTTTTAGTAGAATATGTCTGTTACTGTCCAAACAAAGCTACGAAACTATGTTTAGGTTATAATAATTTTGAATTTTCAATTAGTTTATATTTTATTTCGTTTTAACTTTTCAATTTCATTTTAGTTTAGTTTTAGTTTTCAGAGTGCATTTTGTAATTTTAGTTTCAGTTTTTCAGAAAGGTTTAGTTTTTATGTATTTAGTTTGTTTTTGTTAGGGCCAGGTTTAATGTCTCAGAAGTATTTAGCAATATACATACAAAATACATGGTTGGAGAACTATGTAGGCATGACCATAATGTTTAATCTTTGCGCTACTTTAGTGTCCGACGTGAAGCAATGGCAGCATAGCACCATCTCCTGGCAATGTCAAGTCTGTTCAATGTCACGAGAGTTGACAAAAATTCATGCCGACTCCATTTTTGCAGTAGTGATATATTATACGCTAAAAAAAATTAAAACTAAAATGAATTTACGTTTATTTAATTTCTATTAGTTGTTAACCAGGAAATAAAGTGTTAGTTTAATGGAATTAATTTTTTATTCAGTTTTAGTTTTAATGAAAATATTTTTCCCTGCTTTTTTTGGTTTTAGTTTACTATAATAACCCTGATATGGAGTAAGTCAGAACATACTAATTAAACCAGGCCTGAGGAAATATAACTTCAAAGTCAAAATGGAAAATCTGAATTTGTCTCGTTTCTTCTAATGTGTAATTCTTGCTCCATGACACACTGCAACAGCTACTGATAACATCTCAGTTTAAGCAGGCATTGCAACATCAACTAACAATTTAACAGTTGTCTTGCTACTGAATGTCACTCAGACGTATTATCTTATTATATAGAATAATTCAAAGATATTATACTGAATCCCTGATTTAAATATCAATATGCAACTGAATGTAATGCAATTATTCGCAGAACTGGAACGATATACGTGTTGTTTTGTGTGTAGATCCGTGGATTTCCCACCATCAAGATTTTCCGCAAAAGCGAGGAGCCCGAGGACTACCAAGGAGGCCGCACCCGTGGCGACATCATCGAGAAGGCTTTGGATCTGTTCTCTGACAACGCCGCTCCTCCTGAGCTGGCGGAGGTCGGTACACTTCTGTATTTGCATCATACATTCATAGATGGAAGTTTATAGTTGTGTAATCATAAAGCCATAAACCACAACATTATCGCCTTTATATATTTTGCTACTGTGGTGCTGAACACAATAGTGATTCAACTTGTAATCAGTTTACTAACACTGTAGCATGAGCAGTGACAGCGATCCTGACAGACAAGACAAATGAAACAAATTCAGACTGCATCAACACAGAATCTGCTCTCTGAAGAGCTGCACAACAAACACACTTGTTGCCAAAATTAGACCCAAAAGGGGAAAAAAATCACAGTTAAACCCTAGTTGAGCCTTAACAATATTTGTCTATGTATTATGTGAATTCACATAAAACATTAAACGGGTGTGTAATGTAAATGTTTGTCTCTCAGATCCTCAATGAAAGCATCTTGAAGAAGACCTGTGAGGACAGTCAGTTGTGTGTAATTGGTGTCCTGCCACACATCCTGGACACAGGTAAGACCCGACACACCTCTGACTCTCAACATGTTCAACAGTTCAGAAATATCCCAAATTTCTTTTTACCAAATACCTCTATTGATTTTATGATATTGTAGGGCTGACCAAATATTTGAGAATTTTGATAAATAATCATCAATAATGTGGATATAATGAGTAAAGGCAAATAATAGAACAGTCTGGTTGGTTCAGAAAATGACATCACTTTACTGTAATGCAGCCTTTAAAACCAGGAAAAGACAATTTGACCAATCCAAAATCTAAGACGATATCTCATATCACGATATCGATATAATATTGAAATATTGCTCAGCCCTATCTGATATTTTTAAACATGATTACAGTTCACTGGAAGTTTTGAGATGCTCAAACTATTTGAAATGATATACTGTATTATTCAATAGCTAATCAAATGCAGCAGAACGGCTGAAAACCAGAAGATTGCTGCATTAAAAGATCCTTTTTCATTCTCGAATCACTCACCATCCACTCTCCTCGCATCTCAACAGGCGCAGCAGGTAGAAACAGCTACTTGGAGGTGATGATGAAGATGGCTGAGAAGTACAAGAAGAAGATGTGGGGGTAAGGATGAGAGGCCACTCACGGATTATTATATAAATGACTAATTACGACTGTGACTAACAGCCTGCTCTCTCTCCCTCTGTCAGCTGGCTGTGGATTGAAGCTGGAGCTCAGATGGAGCTGGAGGCCGCTCTGGGTATCGGTGGATTTGGCTACCCCGCCATGGCCGCCATCAACGCACGCAAGATGAAATTTGCTCTGCTCAGGGGCTCCTTCAGCGAGAATGGCATTCACGAGTTCCTCAGGTAGGTTTTTTGTTTTTTTTCACCATTCCAAGAATCAAAGTAAAAATACGCTTCAGAGGGAACGATGGCGCTCACGTGGTTTTATCTTTTCCTCAGGGAGCTTTCTGTGGGACGTGGATCAACTTCCACGTTGGGAAGTGGGACCATGCCCAAGATTCACGCTGTTGAAGCCTGGGATGGCAAAGATGGACAGGTGAGTGGGAGCATCACGGTGGTCTCATGGTCAGAAATGTTACTTCTATATGTACAGATGATAACTACTCTACCTTTCTGCACGCGCAAAACCCAACTCGTGTTCTACGGATCACTCGACCGGGTCTTGAGAACTCCACTGATGTTAATTCAAACAAGACGACCTAATCCTCAACAATGTTGACAAAAAGAAAAAATCAGCATTTTGTAAAATTGTTCAATGAACTGAAAGCAAAAAAGCAAAATATGGATCCTGGCTGGGAAGATTCAGACTATATAGTCTGTCCGTTCCAAAATTTCTGACATGCCAGAAATCCACCTGATCGTTGATCGTTCAGGCAATTAATCAGGCATCTTGACCCTCAAACTGAACATGCAACGATGACAGATCTGGCAGAAATTTGGCCAGATTGTAAAATAAGTTGGGGGGGCGACCAATTTGGGGTTGAAATGGGGTTTAATGTGTCTGCCTGGTTTAATACAATAAACCTTTATCTTTTTCTTGCTGCCTCTGTATTGCAATCACACACACCCAGAAGAATATATTAAGAAACACTGTTATGTAATATGGCCGTTTGAGTGCTCCCAAAATAAATCCAGATGTTTCTTGTCTCACAGAGTGAAAAGTCCATCTATAATTATTTGTCTCAATTTAAGGAGAGTGCAGAATTATCTCTTTTTCTGTAATCTATAAATGATTTGGAGTGAAAGTTGTTACGCTCATCCCCGTTCTTTGCCAACAGTTTCTCTTTTATTTTATACTCCTTGTCAACCGCAGCTTCCTGTGGAGGAGGACTACGACCTCAGTGACGTAGACCTGGATGACTTGGATAAAGATGAGTTATGAGCCCAAACGGGGCGGGATCCGATCCAGACCGGCTCGGTTGGATCTGGTCTGGTCCGGTCCTGCGCGACCCACCTCCCCTCTCCTGTGGACGAATGGGAGGCCCGGTCGCCCAGTTACTGAAATATTCCAGAAAAGACACATGAGAGACACCTGCAGTTTCTCACATCATCTTTGTCAGTCACATGGGGACGGAGGGAGGGAAGGAGGGAGGGAGGGATAGGGGGACAAGAGGGAGGGAGGGATAGAGGGAAGGGGGCGTGTGTGGTGTCCCTGGAGTGAACTCTGCCTCACATACCTGCTGAACATTAGAAGCTGCATATTTATATGGCCGCCGCCAGCTGAGACGGCGAGGGAGGAGGTTCTGAATGCGACATTCATTCACGTCCTTTTTCAAACATTGTCACCTCTTCAGCCACCCTCGAGCACCTATTTTAAAATTTTGACTTGTCAGAATTAAATGTGACTCTATATATTGTTTTTTTTCTCTTTTTAAACCAGTAAAGTGAGAATCTTGGTGGGGTTTGCTTCATGTCTGTCCAGGACAAGGGGGATACTGTGGGACTTCTTGTGTAGATTTTTCTTACACGACTTTATTTCAATTGTGTGAAAACAAAACAAAAATTTTGTTACAAAAATAAAAAGGAATAAAAACAATCACTGCTTCCTTATTCACGTAAACTGTTACAATATCAGAAAAACTCATATCACCGAGCGCATGCAATACCAAAAGGCATATAGAAGTTGTTCAGAAGAGCAACTTGTCAAAGCTAGAGTTGATATCCTGAACAACAATAAGCCACTTGTCAACACAGTTAAGTTGAATCAAATTATAAGAAGTGATGTAATTAGTTTCCTCTTCGTGTAACATAATGGGATTCATAATACTTGCGAGCATATAATCCAGTCAGTATAAATATATGATATGGCACTTCACTTATGGAGAACAGGTAAAAACGGTTTCAAGGCAAGAGAGCTTTGGAAAAAGCATATTATACACAAAATACCTCAACTGAAAGCACGTCATAGTCCACAGAGAAGGAGCCACATTGACAAAAGAGAAGTATCCATTAATGTAAACAATAAGACAAGGAGTGCTTTTTAAAATGAAAGGGTTGTGATGATGACCGAGCGATGGATGTGGGTTTGTGATTGTGTTTTTTTAGAGAGAGCGTGTGTCTGTTATTGTCTCTGTCCTCAGAACTGACGAGAGGCTCCCTGATCCGACTGCAGCAGTCTGACAATGGACGGGTCGCTCTTGGCACCTTTAATGAACTCCTCCAAAGACAATCTACCTGTGAAGCAGAGACCAAAAAAAGATTCACAGTCACCAGCAGTTGAGCATGTGACGGAGCGGTGAATCATGCAGCAGCAGAACACCCTCTGAAATCAGAAAACAGAAACGCTTCTGATGTTTCCTTTTGAGCTGACACAATCACTGCTGCCCCAGATAACACAGTGCAGGCAAAGTTAAATAAATTACCCTGAACTTGCATTAACATTTTATGACTGAATGATTGAGTCATTCATAGCTGTCAAGTCAAATCAACCAGCAGTTGTGCTGGTTTTATGTAATGAAGGAAATCTTTAAGTGCACTGATTAGCAGCATTGATTTGACAGAAAGTAGGAATGAATAACACTACAATTTTTGTATTGTATTTTATCTATCAATATTACTGATGCCTACAGAGTACATTGTTGTAAGATTATGATGATAAATAATAGTACATTTAGTGAGTAAATTCTAAGTAATTAATTTAGAATTATTTTTTTCATCATTATTCATTCATTCAATCATTATTGTTAATTTGTACTGGCCACATTATAAATATTAAAGAAAATGTATTAAAAAGATCCAACAAAATAAAACATGAATAATTATATTATAATAACAATTATTATAACATTAAAATCAAATTATTATTTGTAAATATTTCTATTATGTGGGTTTCTGGGATGCTTGTCTAAACGTGGGACAACTACATACTGTATTCTTTAGCAGCAACATTTAAATGTGGGATGGATGGAGTTTTATTTGATTATTTTATTTTATCTGTGAAAACCCTGCAGAGGTATTTAAAATGATGAAATGTTTTAATAGCTATTAAAACCAAAGGAGCTGCACTTGAGTAATGACATGTTACAGTAATTACACTGATAATATTTAGCCATCTCTAACAGAATGCATCCTTGCACTAATTGAATATTTAAAATTTTACTTGAGATTTTCACCCAGTGTGTCTTACCAACCAATAGTAAGCATTGCAAAATAAAACACGGCAATGAGAACATTTATTAAAGTTTTGACTAATCTACCACAAATGCAACAGTACACCATCATTTGTTTAAAATAGTTACCACTTTCTATCACACAGCATCTGTATAAATTGCATTAGAAAGGAGGGTTAAGAGCAGCTGTAGCCGTAGGCCTGGTCTGTGGTGCCACATGATGTTATAAAACTAAATACACACAGTTTGACCTCCAGACTTTCTGAACCGTCTGCTTCAAAACAAACTGAGCTGCCCACTGTCATATGAAACGCTCTGAATATCTTACTGAGATGTCGAGAACAGTCCGAACAGAAAGACTTGGGAAATGCTTAAGTACATATCACATGGCTGTAGCATCACCTTTTCACACTGACGTCGAGGTGGCTCAGCAGGAAGAGATGCAAAAGGCTGTTAATGATCTAGTGAGTCATGTTCATGTTTTGTCATGTTGTTATACGACATCCTATTTCCTGTTACTCTCCAAACTGCTCTGTGGTAGTAACTGTTTAATGTCAAGGACTAATAAATAACTAACCTTTCATGATATGTCTATATTTGGTAACGCTTTTTCATTTAAAGGGAAAATTCATCATTTTTTTATGTGGATGTCCAATCAGTGCTGATGGTAAAGGTAGTCCACCGAAGAAATAAATTCCCCAGTGGGTGCTATATTGACCAAGAAAGCTAATTTCTCCTGCTGCGGAGCCGTACGGTGTTGTGATTAGGGATGTCACGAGAACCGATACTTCGGTACCAAGTTGATGCCAACATTTTAAAAAAGTGACGGTACTCTTTTTCTACAGTACCGACGGTACCGTACGATGCCTGTAATGGTCGTTGGTAGGGATGTGACAGTGAGGAAAATTTTCCCACCGGTTAATAAACTTGTGACAACACCGGTGGGCGGTGTGTCTGGCCTCTCCGGTAGCGCTTTTGCTGCAGGGCTCCGCTGCGGAGGTCTACCTGGCGCCGCTGCTCCATGCACGCCGGCTGTGACGGCTCCATCTACCTCGCGGCGATTACCTCATTAACGTTATGGTTCCCTTATAGCATTGGGATTAAATGTGAAATATTGCCAAATAGGTGCGTTTGCTTTTCGCTTCGACAATAAATCCTCTGCCTCCTGCTCCTACTACTCTGAGCTGACGGACCAGATGCGTTCACGGTCAGTATGTAGTGTCCGTCGTCTGACTATCGATTGATAGCATGCCGCTGATACGCCAAAATGAACAAAAAGGGTCAATTCTTTTTATTTATTACTTAAAGGCTACATGCCTTTGTTTTTGTTCAAATGTTTTTAATAAAAGAGTGCGTGTTGAATTACATGGGATTTATTGTTGTTGTTTTTGTTTTTTTTACCGTGGTATCGAATTGATATCGAGAATTGGGGAAATTCACTGGTATTGGTATCGACTACTAGATTTCTGGTATCGTGACATCCCTAGTTGTGACGAATACCGTTTACCGTCGATATGCGTTCCCCCCTACCTAAACCTGAACCATCCCTTATCCCTAACCCTAACTAGCCAGGAGGGCGCTGTCATTTTAACAGGTGGGAAACACTATTCGACGGGGACGGGGGAACATACTTCAACATAACACCGGCTGTGCCTACATGTACCAGGAAAAACAAAAGCACGTAAAAATAAAACACCAGTCTTACCATCATTGTCAATGTCCATCTGTCTGAAGATCTTGTCTGTCCTTTTCTCTGGTGTCGATTCGTCCTCAGGCATCTTCATCACTGATGATACCATCTTGTAAATTGCCTACAAAAGAGGGCGAGAACGATTGCTGCTGTGTGCATATTCATTTTGTTGGTCGTCTGCGTGAAGCTTTTTAGGGAGCAAAGATAAAAACAAAATAACTGTTCCCACCTGGCACATTTGTCACATCTTTTGTCTGAATGCTTTGACCTGTTTTCTGTTGCTACCTTGTAGTGATGGTGCTCTGGCAAATGAAGCTCATCCTGCTGTTACACTCTCAGTAAGTCACTCTGAACATGTGTCTAGATGTGTCTATTTTCCACAACTACACACATTTCAGATAAAGGTCTGTGGTGAGAGAAAGAGGTTTTGCTGAAAAATAGAAAGCATTCACCAATAACAAAAGCACTGATGCTTTTGCGTGTTTTTTTTTTCTTTCACATTCGTTTGTATCCACAAACACAACGGACTGAGCCAATATTGATATGGCCCTGCAGGCTGCTCAGCTCACCATATTGGAAGAGTAAATATAGCCACGGTGATAAGCAAAAAACAGAAAGGGCAGCCTGCATCAATGATGTGAGGTGAAAATATTGTATGAATTCAGAATACTGAGCCGAAAAACAGTCATAGACAGAAAGCTAAAGGGCTGAAACGATTAGTGGTTTAATCAACTATAACTATTTTGATAATTGATATTGTTTCAGCAATTTATCAAACAAGAGTATCATAAAGTCCTCACGTCCAGCTGCTGAGACGTGAGGATTTGCTGCTTTTTTTTGGTCTTATTTCATAGTAAACTGAATATCTTTAGGTTTGTTGGACAAAACAAGACACTTAAAAGAGGTCATTTTGAGATTAAGGAAATTGTGACGGCTTTTTTCACAATTTTCTGACATTTTATAGACCACACAATTAATCAGTTAATCTAGACAATAAACGTCAGATTCATAGATGAGAGTAATTGTTAGTTGCAGCCCTATTTGGAATTAAAATCCGTAGAACAATTAATCATTTTAGAGCTGATTAATCGATCAGATGTCAACTATTAAATTAATCGCCAACTATTTTAAAAATCGATTAATCGGTTTGAGTTTAAGTAATGTTTTAAGAAGAAAAAAAAGAGTAAAGATTCTCTGATTCCAGCTTCTTAAATGTGAATATTTTCTGGTTTCTTTAGTCCTCTATGACAGTAAACTGAATATCTTTGAGTTGTGGACAAAACAAGACATTTGAGGACGTCATCTTGGACTTTGGGAAACACTGATCTACATTTTATAGACCAAACAACTGATCGATTAATCGAGAAAGTAATCGACAGATTAATTGACAATGAAAATAATCGTTAGTTCTAGCCCTAAATAATTTAGTTTTGTCTTTAGTTATGAATAAATTACATTTGTTATTTTGTTATGGATATAAATTTTGCTTAAAATGTGCTAACCCCAAAAGAATCAGATTAGATATATTTATTTTATCTTCCTTTTCTGGGTTCAGATTTTTACTCCATCAGATGTAAAATTCTGATGAAGCAAAACTAGTATAAAGTTTTAAATTTACACTCCTCCCACTTGAATAATTATTGTATAATATCAGCTACCTTTTAAGGTCGGTATGAAAGACAGATGCGCTGCTAGAACCTCCCCAGGTCACATTTATATCTCAAGGGATGCAGAATAAGTGTGGTCCTGACCAAAACTAGCCAAGAGACTGATACATCCATTCATACAAGTATGTCCTCACCTGAACTATCTCCAGCATCTCTGCCCGGCTGATGTACCCGTTCCCGTCCAGATCGTACATGCTGAAGGCCCAGCGCAGCTTCTGCTCCAACCCGCCACGAGACGTCACGCTCAGGGCGATGATGAACTCCCTGAAGTCGATGGTGGCGTCGCCGTTGGTGTCAAACGTGCGGAAGACGTGCTCGGCAAACTTTGAGGCGTCTCCGTAGGGGAAAAAGTTGGCGTAGATCTTCTTGAACTCCTCGACGGTCAGGTGGCCGGTGGGACAGTCCTTGAGGAAGCCGCGGTACCACTCCTGGAGCTCGTGGTCGGTGAACTCTGTGTTTTCTCTCAGGTCGTTCAGGACCTCGGGCCGCAGCTTGCTGTTCTGTTTCCCCATGACGCAGCACTCTCAGGCGGGCAGATAGCTGGGGGCTGGTGTTTATCTTCTCCTTTCACTTCTCCGCTCGCCCTGTGCTTTTACTCTCCACGTCGCCGTCTGCTCGGCTTCCTCTGCTCCTGCAGGAGACCAACAATGCTCATTAATATCCTTGTGTGAATATCATAAATGATTCATTGGTTCAATAATTCCTCTCAGCTTGCAGCAGTGTTTTATCATAAAAACATGTGCTGGTGATACGTCTCAGGCAGCCAAGCTGAGGGATAAATCTGGACAGTTGAGGCCATACACAGGAGCAAAAATCAGATGTCATGAGGTTACAATATGTGTGTCTATGTGTGGTGGAGGCGTGGCCGTGTCTCTGTGCATACAATATTAATCCTCTGGCCTGGTGATAATTTATTGACCCTTAACTGCATGGTGGAGGGAGTGTCCTGGGGCATTGTAATTCTCAATAAATCCACTTTCTAAAAGGTCAGGCTGATACTGACTGTTGTTACTGAGAAGGCCAGACATTCACATCAACAACAATCTTCACCTTTATGTGAAAATGAATATTCTAATTGATTATTAAGCAGTTGGAGTTCATACAGTGATTAAAGAGAGAAACACAAATGATGGATTAAAAAAATACCAACGCAAACAAGGACGCTGAAGCATTCGACCACCTGGGCCTATTCACCTCTGTGGTTTGTCTAAATTCGGTTTCCATGGTTATGTTCTGCTTTATATCTGTTTATTCATGTATTCAGGGGTATTCATGATTGAGGATATGAGGATGCATAAAAACAACACATCCGGGATAAAACCATAACAGCATAATAAGTATTAGATGGGACACTCTGTGCATGCAACCCAACGATGAAGCTGAGGCAAACATGGGTGTGTTGGTAAGCAAAAAGGTTACAACACTTGCATATTTTTTTCTCAAATAAGAGGAGAAATATCTTTTCGTATGTCTTGTCAGCAGGGGAAAGGCGGTATAAAACCACAAATGTATTGTCAATTTACATGAGGAAATAAAATCCATCTGCTTATTTTCATTTTCGGTATCAACCATCTAAAATTTGTATTTCATAAGAGGTTTGAGAGCAGCCCCTGTATGAAAGAAAGAAACCGAAAGAAAAGTTTCAACATGGTCAGAATGTAAAAGAAAAAATTAATAATTTAAAAGAGTAACAATTAAAAACACATGCCAGCTTTTCCTTTTTTTGGAAATCAAAAGAAGAAATTTGCCAAAACCTGAGCAAATCTTTTACAACACGAATCTGGTAAAGTGTGTGTGGGAGGGACAGAAAAAAGAGATGTGCGAGGGCAGGGAGGAAGAAAGAATGGAAAAAAGTATGACACATAGAAAGAAAAACTATTTCTAGCTAATACCAGCGGTTCAATTACATAATAATCCTTCTGAATAACACCTCCACTCCTCTGTTACGTATAGGCCTAATGAATTTACTGGAGATAGAGAGATGTATTTTCCCCATGTTCGCTCTCTTCCAATGATTGAAATCCCTTTGTTCCCGTGTTATTGGCACCAGAACGATTTTATCTGGCGTAGAACAAATGAGAGCAGCGTGAGTTTGGATGAGGTCTTTTCTACACGCCCTCATTTCTCATAATTGTCACACGGGTGTAATTTCCTGCAATTTTATGAATAAAAGTCACAGAGTAACATGAGAGGCAGGCAGGTTTGAGGAACAGCCAGTGACGTCAACTTTTAACAATGTCACTCGGGCTTATGGATGGAAAAGAGATCAATGAAACCAGATGCACGACACACTAATACAGTATCTCTTACTCCAGTTTTCTTATTCTAGGACATTACATTTTAAAATCAGCAATAGGGCAGCACAATTAATCAAAATCGCAATATCGCCTACTGCAATTTTCACATCGCAGGAGGCAGAATATTTGTTAAAGGTGTGTCAAAATATAATTTTAAATTAAATATTGTCGTGCTGCAGAGATGTCCTGTCCTTCACATCATATTCTACAGACTTAAAGAGGACATATCATACTCATTTTCAGGTTCATACTTGCATTTTGGGTTTCTACTATAACATGTTTACATGCTTTAATGTTCAAAAACACATTATTTTTCTTATACTTTGTCTGAATATACATATATATGTCTGAAATCCTCTGTTTTACCGCCCGTCTCTTTAAGCCCCCCTCGCAAAAAAGCCCAGTCTGCTCTGATTGGCTTGCGAGAAAAATATGGTGCACCTTTGCAAAGGTGGTTCTCATAGGTAGTAAATATTATCATTACCTCTAATATCGCAAATCATATCCCAATTGAAACATCAGTCTAAATAATCGCAATTAGATATTTTTGCAAAATCGTTCAGCCCTAATCAGCAATTCTGCAAAGGGCACAGCAATAAAAGGTTCCATAAAGTTGGAATGAATGATGCTAAACATGTTTTCAGCCAGTGTGGTGGATACAATTTTGAAAATGCCAATGCCATAATATTTAATTCCATATTGTTTAATTTTTTCTTGGAAGTGTTTTAAGATTTAACAGTCTTAAATTTAAGAGACTTTAAGAGTGTACTTAGGCACGGTGGTGCTTTAAGCTAAATGCTAGCATGTTCGCAAAAAAAAAATTCTACTCAATTGAGTAGAAATTGAAATATTTCACTTGATAAGTGAAAAACTTTGACATGCTGGAGGTGCTAAGGGAAAAGTGATATAAATGATATTGTCTTAAAACAGAGCAAAAGCCTTCTATTGCATTTTGAAATAGTAACTACACATTATCATATCATAGGATTTTGTGGTGCCTTGTGTATGCTACGGTGCAGAAATGACCAACTAGAATAAAAGTGATGCTCATTTTGAGAATATATGTCTGCTGACTGTGTTTTAACAGGGCTATGGTGTAAATTACACGACGCCCTGCAGACGGGACTGTCGTCCTTCCCCTCTAACACGCAACAGGATGAGGAAGCAGCAGCATCTCCTCAGCTCTGGGTCACATGGACTTTTCCAGGACAGCTCAGTCGGAGAGCAGCCTGAGCAGGAGCAGACACAAATATGGGCGTTGGTATTTATTCCCACAAAAACCACATGAAACCCAGAAGATTCCAGGCTGGGAGACTGAAAAGTGCTGCCATGATGTCTCAAGAACGTCTGCTGCTAAATTAAGACTTTGCTTCAAAGAGGAGATAGCTGTAATTTGTGTGTATTCTGGTAAAGAGAATGTTAGTTAAAATAAACACACTCGCAAAACATTTTTTTAAAGATTCTCCTGGCCTCTGAAATGCTCATTAAAACTAGACTATGTTCCCACAAATAAAATATGGGTTGCGACTGTGAGGCTTATTTCATATTCTTTTACTACTTACTTCTTAGAATAAAAAAAGAGGAGAAAGTAGGACAATGTCTGCAGCAGGGACTGTTGCTCGCCTCAATACGACGGGCAATTAGCTGTATTGTTGTTCCGTTCGTGCTTATAAAATGCAAGCAATGCATACAGGCCTGAACTTGAGACGTCACAGGATGTTTTAGATGTTTTCACAGCTGGGAACCGGGCAAGTCATTTTTTTTAAAGTGGCTACTTGGTGCAGTGGAAAATGTTTTAGAAATGTGGTCAGAAATAACTGCTAGATATTGCTCTGGCATCTACATGACCTCCTTTGCAGAGAGACTCACGCTCTCGCTGCCTCAACTTGCCGGAGATGCAGAATAAGTTTCTAAGACGCCGAACGCTGTCTGTCTGCGAGCGTCGTTTGATACACAACAGATTGCCATTCCAGATTCAGTGTTTGCAATTCCCCTCAATTACACAGCAACAGTCTCTCTTCTTGTCCCCAACCCCCATAGCCATTCCTGCTCTGTATGGTCCACTTTTTCCAGTGGGTTCCCGGCCTAATGAGACTGGTTCACACACACAGGCTATCCCCCTCCCCAAGGCTTTAGAGGAGATCTTGTAAACCTCTCTGACCAGGCCATTTTCACTGCTTGTTTGTCATTATTTTAGGCCCACTTTATTTCCTGGATAATGGCTTGTCGCAACAAAGAAAGCCTCCATTCTTTTCCCAGATGCTCATTACTTCTTGTATCAGCAAAGAAATCCCAAAGACGGTGAAGACAGGAGAGATGAAGGGCATGTGCTTAGACACATAGTCTATCGATCCATAACGCATGACACATAGCTGATGGAGCTCATTACGCTTCTGACAGTACATCAGGTGGTGGAGTATACAAAACAAAATCAACCGGTGTCAATGTTTACATCCGAATGTTAAGAATGAAAAGATATAGTCAATGGATAGAATTAGTTGGTAACTATTTTGATAAATCATTTTCTAAGGAAAAAGCTCCCCTCTGGTTCCAGCTTCTAAATAGGGCTGCACAATTAATCAAAATGTTATCAAAATCACAATATGTTCTACTGCAATTTTCAAATTGCAGGACGAGGAGGAAATCGCAATATTTGTTGAAGGTAAAATGTGTCAAACTACCATTTTAAATCAAATATTGACATGCTGCAGAGATGTCCTGGCCTACACACATGATATTATACAGACTAAAGAAAACATCTTTGTTTGGTACAGATCCCTGCAAAAATCACACCATAATCATTTTAATGTTTCTCAATGAAAATGAGAATAATAATTTAAAAATGATCATTCCCTGTAATATCGCAAATCATATCGCAATTGCAATTTCAGTCAAAATAATCGCAATTAGATATTTTTTCAAAATTGTGTAGCCCTACTTCTAACTTTTCTCAGGCTACTATGATCAAAAATATCATATTTCAATAATCAAAGTACATCTATCTATCTATCTACCTACCTGTCTACCTATCTATCTAATCTTATCTTATCTTATCTACATACCTATCTGGGGTTTGGACTGTTGGTCGGACAAAACAAGACTTTTGAAGACGTCATCTTGTACCCTGGGAAATTGTTATTGATGGACATGTTTCAGTATTCTCTGGCATTTGATAGACTAAACGATTAATAGATTAATCAATAATGAAAATAAGCGTTAGCCTGAAACAGACATTAATCGGCTGATGTCTGTGTTGTGTTGTGCCTCTTTTTGAAAGGAATGTAGCCTACATCAAACAAACTGATGTGGCTCGGTGCACAGAAAGAAAGCAGAGTTACCATTTTAGTGGTGCGTGAAGCCTGCTGGGCCTTGGATGAGCCGAGCAGCACTGCGGCCTGAAGTTCTGTGTACTACTGGTAACTAAGACTGCATCAGGTGGGTGAGGAGTTAGTCCAGTGTGAGAGGAAGAAAAAGAGAAAATTAGCTATCAAGTTATTCTCGCTTTCAGCGCTGCTTCGCGGCAGTCTCTCTGAACTAGAGTCGGAGAAAATGATGCGGCGGATCAGGATGAAGTCCCCTGACACACCAGTAGTCAAGGCAACAGGATAGTAGTGCTGAGGCTTATGAGAGGGAGGCGGTGTAACTATCAATCTGGGCCAAACACAGGGCAGGAGATATATATCCAGACTCAAGAGAAACAAAAACATATTTTGTGGGTTTGCATTTCAGATTTCAAAGGTTTGCTGTTGGTTTCCAAAACAGTTTCATCTAATACACCATTTTTCGTATTCTGTTTAAGGTCCTTCACAATGATTTCTGCATCATATTCATTGCTCAAAAGTTCACTACCGCAAAAATCATTATGTTTATTTTTATATAAGAATGTTTTTCGACTGGTGAGTGGACTTATTTAATTTTGGATACACTCTTCACATGCTGGCTTTGGTCTTGTTATTAAAAAGTGTCAGTAAAATAAAAACAGCAACAATAGTGTGGAATAGTAGCTGAAATTAGCGGTGTGGCAAGCATAATTATGGCAAGACACAAAGTTTCAAGAGATGGATATTCCCTAAAAGGAGCTTGACACATCTTTGTTCATCAATACTGCGTCATTACACCATATATTCATATTTTCTAAAGGCTGGGCAATAACTCAATATTATCATTTATAGACTTTCAGCAGAATCGTATTAGGGATCTTCCGAATACCATTTTTGGGGCTTCGAAGTTTGGTGAGAAATATTCGAAGGTATTCGAAGCTTCGCGGCGCAGCGCAGCAGGCTGACTTGTTCTTCTGTCTGTCTGTCTCCATCTCCCCTGTTTCAGTGCCCGGGACAGTGCCGCGATATCCGTCTGAGAATAACTAATAATAATTCATGTTGAATATGAATAATGAAAAATGTTGTGGGATTATTTCATGGGCTATTTGGGGATTTATACTTTATTATTAGATATTAATATATACAAAAAAAGAAGCATTCGAATACTGATTTGGAGGTCGATTACCATAGCGAAGCTTCAAAGCTTCAAAGCATTCGGGTCAGCCCTAAATCGTATAATGATTATATGAATTTATCATATCACAGTTCTAAAAATATCTGTTTTCCAAATTATTTATTTTCAAGCAAGCTGTGATTAAAAATTACAAAAATTAGTTTGTTAAATCTCATTGAGATCAACATCTCTTTTGTGAGAAAGAGAGACCTGAGAACAAATTACATATACACATCACATGACAAATATATTAACAAAAAAGAATCATCACACACACACACACACAGCTACACTATTAGTTAATTATCATATTAATAAGTTATTGAAGTGTGTGTTTTACACATATGAAAGTTTGCTCCAACAGTGGACCACAGAACACTGCTCCGAAAAGTTGTATTTATTTATTTTACGTACATTTGCCATATTGTGATATGATATAGGAAAAAGCCCTTAAAAATATTGTGATAATAATTACAAACACATTGCCAAGCCCTACTTAAAGGGACTGTTTGCAACTTCTTACACGTATAAATCATTTCGGGTCGGTGTCCCATGCACGCTCGCGTGTCGCTACGCTGTTCAGACAAGACTCCAACACAAACTACACGGAAGCACCAAAACCGTAAAGTTATATCTAGTGAAGCCCGTCTGTTAAACAGTGCTGGCCGCGGTCGGAGGACACGGGGGAGACCGTAGCTTTGGTCTCCAGGACCGGAGTCTCTGCTGTACTCTGCTCCTCTGTTCCTCTGCCTGCTTGCCTTCACTCAGCTCGCTCCACCTCACGTGCATGCGCGCACACTACACACTGCAGAAGACTTCGTAGCTCTGAGAATATCTAGTGAATGTACAGTGGACGTTTGTACAGAAATAACTGCTGCAGCTCCTCCAGACCAACAGAGGTTTCCCGTGTCTTGTGAAGTGACGGGGCTCCGTAGAGAGTAACGTTATCGTCTCTGACCGGGTGCCGGTGTCTCCCCTGTTCCCTCCGACCCGCGGTCGAGAGTCTGAGGCAGGAAAAGCCAACACTAGGATCAGCACTCATTCATGGAGAGACCTTCGTCTGGTCAGCTAACATTACTGCAAAGCAGGTGAAACATAGAGTGATATTGTGGTTTTAGCTGACGTGTGTCGCCTCACTGTTTTGAGCGATCCTTGTTCATGTCTATTTAGAGCGAGCACAAGCGTGAGCCAGAACAGGTGTCGCTGTTAACAAGCACTTCTGAAAGTTACAAACAGTCCCTTTAATATACGGAATCTGCCATCGTGGCAGGTGGCCTGAACTTTTTACCTGCCACAGCCAACATTTACCCTGTTATTTGGCAGGTGGCTGGTGCTAATCTCATTCCCTGGATATGATATAGGAAAATGCCCTTATATAAATATTGTGATAATAATTTCAAACACATTGCTAAGCCCTACTTAGTCTTCAACTTGAATAACAATTACATTCAGTATTTGTTTACAGTGTGTTTCAAGCTACTTGCAAACAAAAAAAATATTTATTTTTTAGTGTTCCAACAGCTGGATAAAAACTTTAAATCAGTTTTATTCTTGTCGTTTAGCAACTTCTTTAAATCTCATTCTCAAATTCATTCACATAATACTAGACAGGTTAATCATCTTCACCTGCCTTTTTACTAAACAAAACATGGCCAGTACTCCCTCAGATATCGTGGTGTACAAATATGGAACACCAAAAATACATGTTATCAAGAGCTCGTTATCCTTAGAACATTTTAAAAGGAAATTATCATCACATTTAATTCATGATGTCTAATTATCTTTTGATATGTTTAGATATATTTTCTTTTCTTCTGTACTGTTTTTATTGTATGTATTTCATTGTTTTTATTGGATTGTTTTCCACTGTTTGGGTAGGGTATTTCTGCACATTTTGTGTCTACTTCTTGTTGTTGTTTAACTTTTGTTGTATTTTTTAAAATTATGTTAGTTTAGATCTTTCTTCCTTTTTTGTTATTGTTTTTTTTTCTCCTGACACATTTCTTGTTTTTTTTTTTCATTGACCGGATTTTGTGCAGTTTTATATATGTGCAAATAAACAAATAAAATAAAAAATAAAATAAAATTCTGAAGTGTAGGTGCTCCACAATGATTTCTGCATCATATTCATTGCTCAAAAGTTCACTACTGCAAAAATCATTATGTTTATTTTTATTTTAGCAGCGAGGTTGTAAGAATGTTTTTCGACTGGTGAGTGGGCTTACTTAATTTTGGATACACTCTTCACATGCTGGCTTTGGTCTTGTTTTTAAAAAGTGTCAGTAAAATAAAAACAGCAACAATCGTGTGGAATAGTAGCTGAAATTAGTGGTGTGGGTGGAAAGAATAATTATGGCAAGACACAAAGTTTTAAGAGATGGATATTCCCTAAAAGGAGCTTGACGCATCTTTGTTTAACTTTTGTTGTATTTTTAAAATAATGTTAGTTTAGATCTTTCTTCCTTTTTTTGTTATTGTTTTTTTTTTTTCTCCTGGGGTTGTTTTTTTTTTTTCATTGACTGGATTTTGTGCAGTTTTATATATGTGCAAATAAATAAATAAAATAAAAAATAAAATAAAATTCTGAAGTGTAGGTGAAATGTAGGCTGGTCTGTGGGTGTAGCACCCTCCTCTGTGTTGGGGGAAATTGCCACAGCAGATCCAGTATATACTACTACACTATAAGCACTGGAGCAGACAGATATGATATAGGAAAAAGCCCTTAAATAAATATTGTGATAATAATTTCAAACACATTGCCAAGCCCTACTTTGTCTTCAACTTAATATATACATGAATAACAATTCAGTATTTGTTTACAGTGTGTTTCAAAGCTACTTGCAAACAAACAAAAATATTAAAAATGTATTTTTGAGTGTGCCAACAGCTGGATAAAACTTTAAATCAGTTTTATTGTGACGTGTAGGTGAGATGTGGGCTCATCTATATGGGTGTAGCCCACAACACAGCAGACCCAGTATACATTACTACAATAAGCACTGGAGCAGATGGGACATTATAGTATAGCTTTAACCAGTATTTGTTTAATAAAAGTCATGTGTACTTACCTATTTTAGGAGTTGTTTATGAGGTTGAAAAAGCCCACTAACCAAAGTTACAGTAGCCTAACCTTAACACCTCCTCCTCCTTACTGATAATAAACTCCAATTTAAGATGCTCAGGGTGAGTTTTAACAACAGTCCTATGCTCTCAAAGGAAAAAACAAGATATGAAGTTTGACCTTAATAGCCTAAATGTTGTTGTTTTCTTTAATCTAGCTTCTTATTTGAGTCGCTCCTACCTCCAGTTTCACGGTGCGTGTGTGTTGGTTTTATCATCTAGTGGAAGATGTGGCACAGAGCTCGGTTTTCATCCGACTTGCTCCATTTTACAACTAAAGGGGTTTTCTTTTTTTGAATGCGATTAAAAACATACTTCATGTGGATGCTGGAGAAAGTGAGCACAGTTTTGTAATCATATATGATGAGAATAAAGTGTCAACAGTAAAAGTAGTCGCTATTTAAAACGATTATATAACGATTTTGTCGACTTGTTGTATTTAAAATCCCCCCTCTCCACGCACACTGAATGGATCCGTCCACACTCACTGCTTTCCATGGTAGAAACAGTCACAGCAGCAGCAGCAGCGTCCTGTGGAAAATTATCACTGGAGACTATTATTAGCACTATATCTAAAATAAACGGTCACATTTGAGGGAAAATGTTGATACTAGGAGAAGTACTCTGCAACTACACCAGATATGCATATTCCCATGCAGAACCACATTAAAATAAGCACATTTAGAGAAACTATTTGAGGATAAAGTACAGTATTTGACATCCTAGATAGATAGATAGATAGATAGATAGTAACTTTATTGATTAATTTATGGAAATTCAAGTTTCCAGCATCACAGTTCCATAGTGCAAAACATGTTAGTAAAAAGGCAGTAACAAAGTTAGTATTGCAAAGTACAAAGTACAAAAAAAATATACCAGATATAAAAATACAAGGAGATGAAGAAAACTGTTAAAACTGAATATAGTGCAGGGTAACTCCAGTAGCTTAGTCTATGAAAGTGCACTAGTGATGCAATAATGTGTAATTTTTTATTTATTTATTAGTTTATTTGACAGGGACAATACATAGGCATTGTTACACTTAATTAAAGTGCAACCGATGCAAGGTATATAGGACTTCTATAGCCATAGCTAATTTACAGACCTTGTCCCTGGTTAGGCTTTTAAGAAGAAGAAAATAAATTAAAAAAAATTAAAAATAAAGATAGATAGATAGATAGATAGATAGATAGATAGATAGATAGTAACTTTATTAATCCCGAGGGAAATTCAAGTTTCCAGCATCACAGTTCCATAGTGCAAAACATGCTAGTAAAAAGGCAGTAAAAAAGTTAGTAGTACAAAGTACAAAGTACAAAAAAAATATACCAGATATAAAAATACAAGGAGATGAAGAAAACTGTTAAAACTGAATATATTGTAGGGTAACAGCTGTGATACAGGACTATTAAAAAAAGTGAATATAGTGCAGAAGAGACTGTTAAAAATGAGTATAGTGCAGAAGAGACTGTTAAAAATGAGTATAGTGCAGAAGAGACTGTTAAAAATGAGTATAGTGCAGGGTAACTCCA
>CAKAKR010010328.1:128121-150793 GCA_916700685.1 Adelosebastes latens | reverse complement strand
CATTTTCAAAGGGGTGCCTTGACCTCTGACCTCAAGATATGTGAATGTAAATGGGTTCTATGGGTACCCACGAGTCTCCCCTTTACAGACATGCCCACTTTATGATAATCACATGCAGTTTGGGACAAGTCATAGTCAAGTCAGCACACTGACACTCTGACAGCTGTTGTTGCCTGTTGGGCTGCAGTTTGCCATGTTATGATTTGAGCATATTTTTTATGCTAAATGCAGTACCTGTGAGGGTTTCTGGACAATATCTGTCATTGTTTTGTGTTGTTAAATGATTTCCAATAATAAATATACACTTACATTTGCATAAAGCAGCATATTTGCCCACTCCCATGTTGATAAGAGTATTAAATACTTGACAAATCTCTCTTTAAGGTAAATATTGATTGATTAATCGCGATTAAATATTTTAATCGATTGACAGCCCTTATATATGTATAAACGGTATATGTGTGTATATATGAATATACTGTATATTCTTTGACGTTTCGCTCATTTGTATGACATGAAATATTGCTGAAGGCTGTACATTTCTGTTGGCACACAGCTGAAGGATTGATAGTCAGCGACCACATGTTGATTGAGTGGCTGGCTGGAGGGCAAACAGGTGTTGTTAACCTCTGCGTGAATGTGCCCAAGCTCAACCCCAGATGTTTTCATTCCAGTGAGATAATTAGCTTGGACTCAGCATATTAGTAATGCTTCTAATATTATTTCATTTCCTTTTAATTAACAATTAGCCTCGAGAGAGCAGCAGCAGAGACGCATTGTTAACCACAGTGCAAAGCAGTAATTTCACACAAGTGGATTCATTACAAATATAATCATGAATGAGGACATATATTAAATAAATGGCCCATTTTAGATTGTTAATAATTCAGTTAGATATTCCTGCAAGCAATAAAGTTATATTGATGTTCGTAGTTGTTACTTAACAGTTAGCTCGTGCAAATTTAAGATAGCAGTAAATAAATCAGTGTGACCAAGAATATCTTTGCATTTTACAAAGGGTATTTTCAAACAAAGTAGTTTGAATTAAACTGAAATTCACTCTTTATATTAAATGAAGTGGATTTAAATTAAATCCATTAATATTAAATGTATCATCCAACAATAAATTCCAATCAGGTGTTTTCAAAATGCAACATCTACATGGCAAAAGCTTGGCATACTAACATAAAAATGACAAATAAAAAAATGACAATGTTAATTCTGGCTCTTATCTCTCATCCTCGCCCCCCTGTAGACCAGAAATGTAGCTGTAACATGTTTCTGGTTTGCTTCTTAAATAGGAACCAAAGCCGAATTAATGATAATACAATGGACTCAAATTGTGTGTTTTCACAAAAAAGTATCAAAATGTTCAAGGATGCTTCTGAAACCACCTGCAGCATAATCCTCTTCTCCACTCTTGATCCAGATACTCAGTATGTATGATACTGATCCATATAGCTACAATATCTAATCCGCATCCCCCATCCTCCTGCTGCTAAAACAACAGTATAATGGCACATCTCTGTGTACTGTGCAGCCTGGTCCAACCTCTTCTCTGCAAATAAATCGTGGTTTTGTTGGTGTCTTTTGAGTTGAATTTGCAAAAGTTACATTGCATTTCAGCAGATTAAAAAGATAAAATGTACACAGTATACAGTGGGAATTAGCAGGAAATAAGTGAGAGAAATGGTGATTGGGGGGGGGGGTTACAAGTAAATTCACAGCAGTTACTGTATGTGATCTGCACTACTACAGTAGGTTAATGCACCACCAGGAGCAACCAGCTGATTATTCTCTGTTTTGCAGGAAGGTTAAGTATCTGAACATGAAAGGAAGTCTGGTGGATGAACACACTGTTAAAGGACTAACTAAAGCAGGGAAAGAGGTGGGCTGCTCATCCATTCATTTATTTATACACTTAGCCAGTCCCAAACTGATCTGGATTATTGAGACTACAATCCAAAAAAAATTATGAATTACTTTGTAAAAAATGTTTAATATACTTGTTTTTATGTGCTTGAAGATATGTATGGAAGCCCTAAAAGGCAAGTAGGGAAAAAATTTCTGGTTATCCATTTTTTTTTTTTTTTCCATAAGTCTGATCTAAATTGTTATCTCTCCTGTGTTTGTACCTTTGGAACAGGTGAAAAACCACTGCAACACAACCTGAATTCTAAATAGGACTCCCTAACGGCAAATTAAAGGAACTGTGTGTATCATTTCTGGGAATCTATCTGCAGAAATGGAATATCCATCCATCCATTATCTGTAACCGCTTATCCTATTCAGGGTCGCGGGGGGGGGGCTGGAGCCGATCCCAGCTGACATTTGGCGAAGGTGGGGTACACCCTGGACAGGTCGCCAGACTATCACAGGGCTGACACATAGAGACAGACAAACATTCACACTCACATTCATACCTACGGGACATTTAGAGTCAACATTAACCTAACCTGCATGTCTTTGGACTGTGGGAGGAAGCCGGAGAACCCGGAGAAAACCCACGCTAACACGGGGAGAACATGCAAACTCCACACAGAAGGGAGAAATGGAATATAATATTCATAATTATGTGTTAACAAATGTATAATCACCTGAAACGAAGAATCATTGTGTTTTTGTTAGCTTAGAATGAGCCCTTCATATCTACATAGGCAGCGGGTCCTCTTCACTGAGTCCGCCATTTTGCCCCGCCGTGTTTCTACAGTAGCCCAGCCAAAGACTGGCTCCAGCAAGATCTTTTCGTGTTTTTACGTTACCTGAAGGCCACTGTAGTTTTTTCGACACGTTTGGAAAGGGAGTGGTGAGCAGAGGGGTATTCAGTTAGTTGCAATCTGCAACCTCACCACAAGATGCCTCTAAATCCTACACACTGTCCCTTTTAAAATACATTGCCAAAAGGAAGACATGACAGAAACGTTACATAACTTGCTAACATAAAATATATGTACCTTGTTTCTAGAGTGCATGGAGAAATTAAAACTCACCTGGAAGGAAACATGAATGCTTTTGCTCCAATTTAGAACATGGGGTAGTGGTGCACTTCACCTAACCTGAACCGCCAGACGGTTTGTTACACAGAACCAATCGGAGAAGCCGGTCATTGGAAACTGTGTGGATAAAGGCAGGCACTTTCAAAAAAATACTTGGCAGCGATTGGATGAACCATCTGTCAATCAAACTTGCCGATACTAGTCGGGACAAGAGCGAAAATATCTTTTCCATTGAGAAAAGCCTTCAGTGGCATTCTTTGCTGTTCTTTCAATCTGATAGAACTGATGCTGATACAGGGGCCGCCATTGTTGTTCAGAACAAACAGTCGCCTCTCTGTGTCGTCTCACACACCTAAGCCACGCCTGTATCTGGCAGTAGCTCCTCACAGGACGCAGATTGGTCCGTGCTCTGGCTTGCCGGACACAAATCCCACGATTCTCGCATGATCTCGTGACATTGCGAGAATCCAGCTGCCATGCAAGGTAACGCTTCAGCCTCTTGTGGATGAAATGAGTACTACAGCAACAAACACACAAAAATGATCCTGACAAAAGAATGAAGGTGTTCGCCTGTTCTTAAGTCATAAACACAGGAGAGAAAAGAATTTAGATCAGACTTGTAAAATGGATCACCAAAAAAAAATGTCTCACTTGCCTCTCAGGGCTTCCGTAGGTATTATATACAACGTGTAATGTTTTATTGCATCCTACTGTATGTTTGCATACAGTTCCCTTAAGTAAATATTTATAATCATTCCGTGTCTTAATACAAATTCAATTTTGCTGTGACTTTGTATTTTTCTTTTCTCATTAGTAGATTGACAAATCAGCATTTAAATAAGTTTTCCGTTTCTTTCTGCTTCTTGTTGAATTATTGAATTGAAGTGCAAGATCTAATCTAATTTCAACACCTCCATACTTACTGAGAGTGCTGTTACTTGTTTCAGTGATTTCAAAGAGTTTCCATCATCACCTGAGTGCAGAATACTGTGGAGACCGCTTGCTTTCATTTGACATTTCCTTGTTTTTTGAAGGATATGTACAAAAGCTATGACTTCATTTCCTCCCTCTGTCATACAGATGATCCTGACTGCCAAGAACATTGTGATCGCCACAGGTGGACGGCCCAATTACCCTACAAATGTAAGTAGCATTGCTGTCGTCATCCCCCCCACTAACATGTTTCTCTTTTTCTCCGCCAGCATGTGTTGTCTGGTTGATTGGTTACCAGGAAGACAAAACACACGAGAAAGAGTTGCCAAAACCACTGAAGTGATGTAGAATGTGGTTTGGAAGCATTACACTATGGCACTCATACTGTGCAAGACTTAACACACAAAGAGATGTCAGGTTTTAGAGAGCAAACTGTTTGTTTTGCTGATAGTTGGTTGATAGGTGGATAGTTCTGCTCACGGCTTTGACTCTTATTACAGATCCCAGGAGCAATGGAGCACGGCATCACCAGTGACGACATCTTCTGGCTGAAAAAGTCGCCTGGGAAAACGTGAGGACACCCTCCACCTACCTACACACACACACACATGCACACACGTTAAATTAAATTGTATTATTAACCCCTTAACACTGCGATGGTCCGCCGGTGGGCCCGGCCGCTATTCTGTCTTTCAGAGATTGTTGCAGGCTGAGTTTTCATGCTAGATACTGGTATCATATGAAAGTAGATAACCTAAGGAATCCATTGGTACCAATTAAGTCATGCCAGCTTGTCGGGAGGAATGCTAAGTTAGGCTACATTTTGGCGAGGAAAAACTGGCATGGCGATTTTCAAAGGGGGTCCTTGACCTTTGACCTCCAGATATGTGAATGAAAATGTGTTCTATGGATACTCACGAGTCTCCCCTTTACAGACATGTCCACTTTATGATAATCATGGGTATGACTGTAAAGCTGAGACTCTTGTGGATCCAATGAGCCCAATTGTATTCATGTGTGATGATGTTAGTCGCCGTAGTAGCCATTTCATTGTAGTGAGACCATTTTTTTTATACTTGACCTCACTGTTTAAAATGACCTGTGGTGACCTCTAGGATAATCACAGCCTCATGAAACTGTACAGCCACAAACTAGAGACCTAGAGCATTCAGAGGATGGATGGCTTTCCGAGGTAGATTGACAATATGGGGGTTTCTGAGCAGTTTCCAGAACAGAAGTGCTCACCATCCAAAAAATGCAATTCTTGCAGAAATCTCCAAATGTCAAATGTTTTTTGATACCAAATCCCAGCATGGCTTTTTCTATGGTGTTCCCCAAGGTCTTGGTGTCTTAATGCAGTGTTTTGGAGGGATTATTGACCATTTTTATAAGTTCTCCAGTGGTAAAAAATGGTTAAATTTAGCACCAAATCTGTGAAACAAATGGTCTTAACCCAAACATTGCTGCAACATGTTTGGGAATAGCCATCACAAACTTGTATCATAATGTTCTATGCTCTTATACACTTTCACAATTTATTTTAATTGATTAATTAATTTATTCATTAATTTTTATTTCTTATTAATGAAGAACTTGATACACAGTGCTGAGCTGGATCTCAAATTAATGTTCAGGTTCCCAGCTTTCAGCTGATGTACACCACTTCTATGTGACATATACTGCTGACTTTTTATCTACCCCTGCACATCCCCCTGTCCCTCACCCCTACCCCTCTAAAAAAAGAGGGTGGAGTGGGAAGGGCAGATATTACCCAGTCAGCGCCCACTACATCTGATTATATGCTGTGATGAAGGTCTACATGCAGTGTTAACTATGCCACAATACTAAAAGTAAAATGTCTTTTTTTCTTTTCCTTACATGAAAACTGTCTAGATTACAGACAGTGAACATCAATGCAAATATTTTGCAATTTATATTTTGATATCACCCTCGTATGCATTTTAGTATGTGTTGTTGGCATCAGTCTTTATACAATGAGCTACAAGGGGAAACAGAACCTCTAACCTCTGCAGCATTAATGCCTTGCTTTAACTCACCGCGCTACCTCGCTCGCTGCCACGACACGTCCCACTGTCACGCACTGTAATCATTCATCGGTGACACGGAGTTTGTTTTTCTCCCTTCCTGTCAGCCTGTCTTCGCCTCATGATTCCGATTAGCGGCGTGCATCCTGACCTTTACGGAACAAGCCCTTTAATCCAGCCATTTAGCCCCTGTCATCACCTGGTTAATTGGTCTTTCCCTGACGTTTCCTCTTGGCGCAACGCACAGACGATGACTAGTGGTTGTGGTATACCTGGCTTGTGGTTGTTGTTTGCTTCGCGGTGACAGATGAGCGGAAATAACTATTCTGATATCAAAGCTTCACATGTATCAGTCTGCACCTGGGGCAGTTTTTAATTGCATTTAATTACATTCTTTTTTAAATGCAGATTTTGGTTGTTTTGACTGATGGTTAGTGATTGTGTTTTAATGGGGAAGCAGCACTTTATTAAATGTTTGATCTTTTTTCGAACCATCAGTTCCTTCTACAATCTAAAATGTAGTATATGTTATGTAATATGTATGCTATTCAGCTTTTTGACCACTTGGTGGCAATACAAAATCATTTATAGTCAACAAATTAACATGAGTGCACTGTAATAATTGCCACTGTAGCATTCACTCACTCAACAAAACACCTTTGTATATGAAGCAGAATTATCCACTCGAGCTCAGGAAGTCCTTTGATGTAAGAGTGTGAGGGTTAGTGGAGCCCCCCCCCGCAGGCTGGCTGTGGGTTAGCATTAGCTTCCTCTATAAGGGTAAACCACACACTCTGACTAGAGCTGGAGATGTTGCTGTGCTGCAGAGCTTTCAGCTGTGCAGGTGAGAGGTCCAAGAGGTTGTTTGTGCCGGCGGGGCCGGTGTGGGAGGGGGGTACAGGCGAGTGATTGGTGTCTAATGGGTCTTTGAACACACACACACACCTGAGTGACAGATTTTGGCCCCGGGACCCGAAGCCCAGAGCTGGGCAGACATCATCATCATGCTATCAGGAGAAAGCAGTGAGCGCGTGCCAGCAGGACTGTGATACTGGTCTAGGGATAGGCCAGTACTTGAATGAGGGTTTGTGTTGTGGGTCTAACTCGTAACTGTGTTGTGTGTAGTGGACAAAGGACAACGCTTCACTTGCTGAATATCTTTCAGCAGTTTATTGCAAAGCACCACAGATGGCTGCAGCATATAACATCCCAGCTATTGTAGAGAAACAAAACATTCACAGGGTCATACATGCACTCGTGTGCCTGAGTAATCCCATGAACAGCGGAACAAAATGTCCCACTGCTAGCCAACGTGGTCTCAACAGAACACTCTAGCATTACAAGCTACACAGCAGCCCTGGCTGCCACACACATACCTCTCTCCTAATGGGCAGCTTAATGCATCTAAATACATCAAAATTCAGGTTTGAGATGTAAAAATATATATACATTCGCCTGACAATTGTTTAATCGATTAAAATATTTAATTGCAATTAATCACACATTTTTTTCTGTTCAAAATGTACCTTAAAGGGAGATTTGGAAATTATTTAATACTCTTATCAACATGGAAGTGGGCAAATATGCTTTCTTTATGCAAATGTATGCATATAGTTATTATTGGAAATCAATTAATAACACAAAACAATAACAAATATTATCCAGAAACCCTCACAGGTACTGCATTTAGCATAAAAAAATATGCTCAAATCATAACATGCCAAACACTAGCCCAACAGGCAACAACAGCTGTCAGTGTGTCAGTGTGCTGACTTGACTATGACTTGCCCCCAAACTGCATGTGATTATCATAAAGTGGGCATGTTTGTAAAGGGGAGACTCGTGGGTACCCATAGAACCCATTTTCATTCACATATCTTGAGGTCAGAGGTCAAGGGACCCCTTTGAAAACGGCCATGCCAGTTTTTCCTCGCCAAAATTTAGCGTCAATTTAGAGCGTTATTTAACCTCCTTCACGACAAGGTTTTCTGGTTTCACATGCTTGCAGTATGTTCACTCTAGCTTTAAAACCGAGCCTGCTGCAACCTTCAAAAGATTGATTTGCGTTAATGCGTTAAAGAAATTAGTGGCGTTAAAAACTAATTTGCGTTAATAATTATCGCATTACTTTGACAGCCCTACTGAAAACCAAAACAGTGACTTAAATATGTGTGTGAACTGAAATGCCTTCAGCAACGTTAGATAAAAGTATCTAAGTGTTGGACTCACATCAAGCCTTTGCAACAAAACCACCAACATTCCAGACAGATACACAGGAGGAGTGTTTATCGGTGTTGGGGCTTCTGAAGAACTACCCAAGGTTAACAGGCGTTGTGGGTTCAGTGGAGCTTTGGCTTGAGCTCCCAACCACATACTACCACTACACCATCAGGAGCCAAACCTCAGGACTTTTATCACGTTTCTGTTTGTTGTGTGTTGGGAGTCCAGTGTTCTATGAGACATTAACCACAAATATGGACTAGACAGCTTCGCTCTTTCTCACATTCACACAGTGGCTCCCTTTTATCAGACACACTCAAAACTTTGACTGTTACAGTTTGTCTAAAACATAGATAAAAAATCAAAGCAGGGAACAGGGGATGGATGGATGGATGTTGCTACATTTTTGTGCAGCTGGTCATATGAAGATACTGTAAGCTCAACTGTCTTTCCCCACACTTTCAAATCACAATGGTTAAAGCAAGACAGATTCCCCTGAGGCCACCTACAGTGTACATTGTATACATTCATCTTATGCATTGCATAAGATGAACACTATTATAAGATAATATAGGTGGGTGTTTCTGCAACTATGGTCACTTTTGACTCTACCAAATAATAAATAAAAAAAATAAACCTCTATGAATTTAAATTTTAACTACCAGAATATATATATATATATATATATAAACAGGTACACAAAATTATATATAAGTGTATAGTGGTTAAGATTTTAATTTGTAACATGTTTATTTTTTATAGTTTTAATCACTTGATCTTACTAAATGTCCTCACCGCAACATTACAATAACGATCATTTGATACGTTTTCCTTTCTTAAAATTCTATAATATTTTTAAGGCATTTAAATCAATTTTCATTCATGTGTGCATCATTATAAATATTGATATAAAAACATTTTCTAAAAATAGGGGATTTCATGATTTTCTCCACACCCTGAAAAAATGAGACCGTAACCCTAGATGTCAGTCTTCATACACACAAAAAATATAAAATATGTTGTTTTTTATGACAGATTTTGCCTCATTGTTAAGATCTTTTACTCTTAGCATCTAATATACATGAATTCAACAGTAATATTAAATTATTTTTAAAATTTAGTTCAAAATACACAATTACTACGATGTATGGTAAGGGCACACAATAAATACTTCAGAAGAATAAGTGATCTTAACCTTGTTTTTTTTTTATCCTGAGGGTCACCTATGTGGGCGGCCCGACCTGTCATCCATGTGCTTACTTGCTAACTTCTGTTTCCGTGGAAACTTGATTTGTTTGGCTTTGAAAAAAAATTTTACTATGGTATTTGTTCAGTGTAATGTAGTTCGGTAAGGACTCAGAAGTGTGGGACAGGCGCATTTTGATGAAAAAAATCATATAAATAGTTAGTAAACAAAAAATAATTGTAATATGGTGTAAAGTAATATGTATATGACACAATTCCATTTGAAATCATTTTATATTATAATTGAATTAGCTCATTTTATGTATCTCAACATTGAGATTGAGACAGAAAACGTCCCCATATTTTTTTTCGGAATGTCTGTAGGTGGCCTTTAGTAGCATACATCCGTTTCTATTTCCATGACCAGGCAGCTTGAGAGACCCGTTCAGCCACTCTGAAACCTGCCCCCTAAATGTCACCATTGTTGAAAGCGGTCAGAAGGGTTGTAAAGGATCTACGGCATCATCTTTTAGCTGACGAACGTAGCAGCTGTAGAGACTGCAGAGACCAGTGTACAATGAGGAGGAAGAAGGGCGAGGGGAAAGGAGACAGTGTCTCAGTGATGAAAGTGCAGCATCAAGCTAAAGCTCTTTGCCTAATCTTCTTTAAGCCACTTCACAATACGTGCTAAGTGCAGCTGTGCATTACACAGACACAGAGAAAACGGGCAGCGGGGCTTTTAGTGGTTTGTGTTAGCATGGACGAGGGCAGGATGTGCCGCAGGCGGCCCGAGCTGTCAGGTGGAGCAGACCTAAGGGAGGGAGGTCTGGGTTGGAGAGGTAAAAACAAGGGGGAGAGGAGGGCCTCATGCATGCGGGTGACGGGCATCACTCAGCCGGCTGATGTGTGGACTTGAGCCCTGAACATGGCACACCCCATCTGCAGGGATTAGCCTAAACGCTGGCAATTAGCCCTCCTCAGCTCTACAGATCTCAGGGCTGGATTAGAAGTGTGATTCACCTGGACCACACACACACACACACACACACACACACACACACACACACACACACACACACACACACACACACCTTTTACTGTCCCCGTTTTCTACATGTTCTTCACACGTCTTCACCTCCCTCTGAGGTTGTGAAGTTTTGTAATTCATCGCCTCTCTAATTCTAGGATTTTAAAGTAAACATTTTCTACTTTGGACTCGCTTTATTTTATCTGGCAAAAAAGTGTGCTGCACAAATGATGAAATGTATTTTTATTGTATCATTAGCTCGGCTAACGGCTTCTCTTTATTTGTGTTTTGCAGGCTTGTGGTTGGAGCCAGCTGTATCCTTTGTCTGCCAGAGAGCTTGTAAATGGAGCCACCGTATAAAGTCCTCTGGTAATCAGTATAGTAAAGTAATGAACTTAATGAAAACATTGGCACCAGACCAGTTTCAAAAGGTATTTCTGAATAACACTTGTTTTAAACTCAGGGAGCCATATCTGCAGTGCTACACTGAGAACTTTCAGATTGGTTTCAGTTTGAGATACATTATGCACCGGCCATTTGGTAAACTATGATAAAACAAACAGTATGACTTTTTTTTAAATCCAGTTTTCTTGTTTACATGCTGCTGCGTGACTGTGATTTCCCCCCTTCTTTTTAAGCTACTTTCTTGTTGTCCAAGCGCGTTAGTCTGTATGTGTTTTGGCCACACATCAGGTGCTAATGTAAAGTAGTGACGGAAGGAGCAAATCACCGGCACTCACAGATAAAGGGTCTTTCTTAGTTTATTCTGGGCTTTAGAATAAACTAAGAAAGACCCTTTATCTGTGAGTGTTGGTGATTTGTTTCTTCCGTTCTTACTACAACAGGGCACCCAATAGTGTTCAAGATTTGGAGCCGTGCTCGCCGCTACTTTCTGCTACTGTAAAATAGTGCAGTCCTCAACCTGGTGTTGCTCAGATGTGGCTCTGGAGTGTGCAGGCTTCCTCACCGGCATGGGCTTGGACACCACAGTGATGGTCCGCAGCATCGCCCTCCGGGGGTTTGATCAGGTATTGCTCCCTGACACTACAAACGGAGTATTCTGCATAATCATGATTTTTTTTTTTTTTTTTTCGTCACGTTTGAAGTTGAATATTCTCTTTCGGTTTATGCAGCAAATAGCTGGTCTAGTGACGGACTACATGGACGCATATGGGACCAAGTTTGCATGGAAGTGTGTCCCAAAGAGAGTGGACAAACTCTCCTCAGGAGCCCTGCAGGTGACCTGGAGCGACACCCACACGGGCAACGAACACAAGGACACCTACGACTCCGTGTTATGGGCAGTTGGTGAGTGTGTCGCTGTGTGGGTCAAATCCTGAATTCATGAAGATAAGGAAGAATGGAATATTTAGGTATTGTGCTTGAGGAACCCCTCTCACCCCGTCCATGTGGAGGTCACAGGGGTCAGGTTTAAATAGAGTACAGTACAACATCTTGAAGTGGTAGGGGCTCATTGTGTTGCTTCTGGACACTTGAGTAGAGGAGCTGACAAAGCTTTAGACTTGAGACTTGAGACTTGGACACGAGTCAGATTTAAGTCACAAACATGAGGGTTTAAGACTTGACCTGTACAGTGCATGGTGAAATCCAGGACCAATACAAACTAAATAAGACAGTGTCAGACATTTCTTGCATAGCCTCACACCTTGAAGATGACACTATTCACATAGCTTTGAAAGGATGTTCTAATCTGTGTTATTGTAATAAGACTTGCAACTGACTACATATGTTTAAGACTTGTGAATAAGGCTGTCAAAGTTAATGCAATAACGCATAAACGCAAATTAGTTTTAACGCCACTAATTTCTTTAACGCATTAACAACTTGTGATTTTTAGGTTGTAGCGGGCTCAGTTTTGAAACTAGAAAAACCTAAGGAATCCATTGGTACCAACCATGTCATACTAGCTTGTTTCGAAAGGAGGGTAAGTAATACTACGAAGTTACGCTACATTTTGGCGAGGAAAAACTGGCATGGCCATTTTCAAAGGGGTCCCTTGACCTCTGACCTCAAGATATGTGAATGAAAATGGGCTCTATGGGTACCCACGAGTCTCCCCTTTACAGACATGCCCACTTTATGATAATCACATGTAGTTTGGGGCAAGTCATAGTCAAGTCAGCACACTGACACACTGACAGCTGTTGTTGCCTGTTGGGCTGCAGTTTGCCATGTTATGATTTGAGCATATATTTTTTTTATGCTAAATGCAGTACCTGTGAGGGTTTCTGGACAATATTTGTCATTGTTTTGTGTTGTTAATTGATTTCCAATAATAAATATATACATACATTTGCATAAAGCAAGCATATTTGTCCACTCCCATGTTGATACGAGTATTAAATACCTGACAAATCTCCCTTTAAGGTACATTTTGAGCAGATAAAAAATGTGCGATTAATCGTGATTCAATATTTTAATCGATTGACAGCCCTACTTGTGACATAACTTGTCTCTACTGAATAGAGACATGGCTCTGACTTGTCTCAATTGACTTGAGACTTGAATTGACCTTCCCCCAAAAGACCAAAATACAGCTCTCACAGATGCTTGATCCTGAATTATTTAATCCGGTACATTCCTTTAAATTGTGAAGCCACCTTGCCACAGTGTTTTTTTTATAAACCAGATATTAAAATACCTGAATTATGACAAGCTCCACCTTGCAGGTTTGTTAAAATTATCGTGAATCGATGCAGTTCACAGTACAGTTATTACCACCTCATCCCCTATTTTTTAAAACCTCTCCAGGTATTACATGTGAATACACCAGCCATATTGTTTCCCATATACTGTATATATATATATGTACGTGAAATAAAACACCAGTATGACCGTTCTCCCTGCTACCATCAGTTTCATTGTCATCCTCAATAGAGTGCAGTGTCAGCAGATAGCAGAGGAATCAAGGCTGAAAACAAAGTAATAAAGCCTGAGTGATGGGAAGTGTTAATCACCCCTGCCTCTGGCTCTCTGGCTCTCTGGTTGGAGAGGGGCAGGACGGGGCAGGATGCACCCAGGCACAGGGTCACCGCGTTCCCCTCTTTGTTCTCCCACTCTGGGCCTTCCTGCCCATGCCAGCCCTGCGGAAACCAACCTCGCATCTGTCACTGCCATCCCTGCCCGCGGCCCTCTGCCTGCCATTACCACCAACCCTCCTCCTCCTCCTCCTCCTCCTCCTCTTTCTCATTGATCCACTCTCTATTCTATCGTTTCACTTCTCCCGTTCCACCAGCAGCATTAGTAACAATAGAGGGAACATCTGTCGGGGCCACTGCCGTCGGCTTATTTGGGTTGAGTGGCTTCAAAGATGAGTGCCTCTGAAAATCTGGCTACCAGGCTTTTCCAGTGCCCAGACTGTCGCTTTGAGTTTCGTGGGGAGAGGCTCCTCTTCTCGCTCTATGCGTGTGACCGCGACAAGGATGTGCGTGACCCTGCAGCTGAGATGACGTTCGTTCTTCCCTCCTGTGGCTCAATTCCCACATCGTCTCAGTGGTGAGACTGCCGGTGAGAATGATATTTGCAATGAGTGGTCAGCAGGTATTCGGACATGCGTGAGATGCTGCAACCCTGATGTTTCCTATATTCATCAGAGGAAGACCAAATTATTATGGATTCCAATCCGCAGTGCACCAAACCGTTGAATATTTAAGCTGTTTTTTAAGTCTATTTCACATTAAATTTTACATGAAATGCGGCACATTATTTATTAGTTTTTTTTCATCAGCTTAATCACCACAATTTATGGTTATTGCTAAACAGTACACGTCAAGATGTTTCTGAAAACATTTTACGTGAGAAATAGGCATTACAGTAACAGAATATTGATTCATATTTGATCAGCGCTGCTTAGTTTGACCCTTTGATCAGAGTTTGCGAGTGATTGACAGCTGCCTCCGTTGAATGAACAGCCAATAGGATCGCTCTCTCTCTGAAATGACCTGTGATTGGCCAAAGTCTACCGTCACGAGCTAGATTTTTTAAAGCCTGAAAACAGAGCCATGAGGAGGTGCAGAAGTCTAGTTTTCTCTCAGAACACTTGAATTACAATATGCTGAAAGGTTATTATGGAATTTTTGCCCAATGATTCCAAAAATATTCTGCCTACTGCAACTTTAAATCCTAACGCCAGCAGCAGTATTCTTGTGTACGTGCTACCAGCTCAAACCTTGCGAGGACCCAGCTATATCCATGACAGCTTTTGTTCCCATACAGTTCAGTGAGAACCAGTAACAACGTGGCCTCCGCTCTTTGATGTGTGCATGCAGGAGTTATGAGTACAAGGCCACTTCCCTTTACTGTGACCTTACACTAGGGACCAGGCCGGGTCCCAGGCCTCTGTGGAGTTATTAAAGGCCAGAGGGGACCGGGGGACAGTATCACCACTGCCTGCCACATCCTTCTCCACGCCTCTGCCTCCCTCCACCTTTCCCCTTGCTCCTTCCTGGCCTCATGGCCGCTCCCCTGTCCAGGTGTGCCAGCAGAAACACACCAGGAAACAGAACATTTCCACGCTTCCTGTCTGCATTCAGACAGTGGGCACATTAGTCTTCTTCCTCTCTGCGCTCTACAGTACTGAAGGATGTCATTTCAAAACATTTCCTAGTGTTTTTTAAAAGACATTTGCCCGTCTCGAGTTACTGATGACATCCCTGAATGTTGCTCTCTCTGTCTGTATTACCCTGAGGGATTGCAAAAACTATACATTGCACTGCAAATGGGAAATAACATCTGAAGTGACCAAAAATAGACTTCTATATTATTCTTATTAAAAAGATGTTTTGGGGCAGGAGTGTGGTTACTGCGAGTGACTGAATATCAGCTCCAAATTACTGCAGTATCAGCATTCACAACCAAATACTGGCTGAACAGTACTACAGTATGTATAAATAAAAATAAAAATCATTTTTGTTATCATGGCATAACAAAGTTTTTGTTTATGATGAAACAAACTGAAAAACGAAAAAAAAATTAGTTCTTGTATTACGTTCTATTTTGAAAGAATCATACCTTTTTCCTTTTGAGCTTATCAATGTACTGATAAATGCTCACTGTATGAGTTTGTGTCTGAAGGCCTGAGGGGATCTGGCTGAGTCTTACAATGAAAAATGTTAATGTCCAATTTAAAAATAAAAAAATCTTATTCTTCTTTGAAAAGCCCTTAAAAATGTGGTTTTAAATCTTTTAATATTTTTCTCTAACATTAACTATTTATCACTAAATAATAGTGCTGTCAGTCGATTAAAAATATTTAATCGCGATTATCTCAAATTAATCACACATTTTGTCTGTTCATAATGAACCTTAAAGGGAGATTTGTCAAGTATTTAATACCCTTATCAACATGGGAGTGGGCAAATATGCTGCTTTATGCAAATATATGTATATATTTATTTGTGGAAATCTGTTAACACAAAACAATGACAAATATTGTTCAGAAACCCTCACAGGTACTGCATTTAGCATAAAATATATGCTGAAATCATAACATGGCAAACTGCAGCCCAACAGGCAACAACAGCTGTCAGTGTGTCAGTGTGACTTGACTATGACTTGCCCCAAACTGCATGTGATTATCATAAAGTGGGCATGTCTGTAAAGGGGAGACTCGTGGGTACCCATAGAACCCATTTACATTCACATATCTTGAGGTCAGAGGTCAAGGGACCCCTTTGAAAATGGCCATGACAGTTTTTCCTCACCAAAATGTATCATAAGTTTGGAGCGTTATTTGTCCTCCTCCCCGACAAGCTAGGATGACATGGTTGGTACCAATAGATTCTTTAGGTTTTTTTTCAATTAATTAAAGTTTGAAAAAAAAAGAATACCTTTAGGTATTGTTTATATTTATTTATTTATTAAGAGTTTAACAGTCAATAACTCAGATAATCTGCTTCAGGGACTGTGTGGGCAGGATTTGATCAGATTTAATAGACAGTGCTGACTGCAGCACGGTTGTCATCACATTTTGATTCAAATGTGGCTAAAGTCTGATTGATGCACAGAGGTACACAGCATCACCCTCTCCAACTGAGCCCCGCCCATTTTGAACCAGTGAGAAAAACACAAATAAAGAAATCTCTTCTATAAAATAATCAAACCGTTCTAACTTTGGCAGAAAATAGTGTGTTCTTGTAGGTTTCCATCACTCGCAGTAAAAAGCTGGTTGAGAAAATAGTTTTTTAGGGCCTTTCAACTCAGATAAATTAAAAAATAAAATGAAAAGTGATGGTGGTGACTGTCGGTTAAGGTTTGGGTTGCACTGCACACATCTTATTGGTGGACAGTATGGAACAGTGGTGATACTTTAACACCAAACCGTCTATAGAATAAATGTAATGCATTTATCATTCCCTTGACATCTTTCATTATGCAAACGGTATACGTTTTTTCTATAGCTAGCGAGCTCTTTATCGATTCGCATCTTAAAATCTTTTTTGGCCTGAACACGTAATCAGTTTTTGGCATCCTGTACGATCTATTCCCTCTAGAAAAACAGTGTCTCCCCCCCCCTCACATTGCTCTCCCTTTTGTCTTTGTTCATTTGATTGATCAGATAAGCGTCCAGCTCTCATTTCAACTTGTGGAGGGTTGTTGTGGCTAATTAGCCTAGCAGTCTAGAGGCTTCCTCTTAATGTCACAACAGGCTTTGTTCAGAATCAGATTGGCCTATCTGTTGGACCACAGTGTGTGTGTCTCCCAGCTCAAACCAAGTCCCTTATCAGCCATCCCACTGTTGTTGTGTCGTCGCCGTACAATGGAGCTGTGGTCGCTGCTACAGCACAGCAGTGAGTGGAGCTACAGACAGGAAGGCCAGATATGTAAAGAGAAAGTCTATACTTACCACTCAGATCGTACTGATATCGGCCAACACTGATATTTTTACAGTAATTGATGCTGAAATTCAATATTTTCAAAGCAAAAAATATCAAGTATTTAATGTCTCAGCCTTGTCAGGGAGGTAAAGCCTCAACAGGCTGTAGACCATTATGTGAGACAAACTCCATTTAAACTCAGACTAATGAAACACTTATTTTAGCATTTAGAGGTCATATAATAACACGTCATAAAATATGTATAACACACTATAATGTAGTTATCAGCAGATACAAGAACATTTATCAATGTATTTTTCATCAATTATAGCTTTATTAAAAGCATAGGTGTGATCTTATTTATTGATATATGATTAGACACAAACACATCTTACAGCATGTAATAAAGCATTTATTAACAGATAAACACATGTATAAATCCTTCACGGGCAGGTTTAAAACTTTATAAATGTGTTTGTTCATTCTTGACCCTGGAAATGGTAATTTGACCAAAAAAAGGTCCACTTACTAAATTTTTCCAGGAGCTTTCACCCACATCTCATGGCCTTCAACAGCGTATAGTGTGAATATTGCTTGATAATAACTCAATGAATAGAATTAATATATAATATAATAAATAAATCCAATTTCTTATTCATATATGTTATGAAGCTAATTGCTGACAATGTCATTGATTCTCAAAGTGTGGACCGGGGACCCCCAGGGGTTCGTGAAAAGATTTTCAGATTCATATAATCCTTTTCTTTTACAAATGGCCTCATAGTTCATTTAAATTTTTTAATCTAAAGTAAAGTCCGCCCAGTCGCCAGGAAAAAATGTTGGCATTGTACGATTGTTTCACGCAACGTTGTTTCACGCAACGTTGTTTCACGCAACGTTGTTTCACGCAACGCTGTTTAACATAACGCTGTTTAACGTAACGCTGTTTAACGTAACGCTGTTTAACGTAACGCTGTTTAACGTAAAGCTGTTTGTGTAACGCTGTTTGTGTAACGCTGTTTGCGTAACGCTATTATGCTTGTTATGTAACGTTGTTACGCTTATTATGTAACTTTACGTAAAAAAGCCTGCCAAGGGCATTTGTTGTTGATTTAAGGTAGTTACGTTGTTACGGTTGTTACGGTTGTTACGTTGCATTGGTACGTTATTATTTAACGCAATCCGTGATCTTTTTTTCTAACCTAAACCAAGTAGTTTCGTTGCTTAAACCTAACCAATTGTTTCACAACGTTAACCACGTGGCATTGTGCATTTCTGCAAGCGGGATACAAGGCTAATATGAAACGTGTTTACGAATTTTTTTTGGGGTTCAGAAATGTCGACATTCAACGTATCCCCTGATTTCCCGAAACATACAATGACAATATTTTTTCTGACTGGTTTGGTATAATAGTTCATAGATAACATTTTCATCTAACAAATCTTTAACTCTTAGAATCTGCAAATATGTTTCATATATCTCTAATTTATTTTTAATACATTTCTCTTTCATTAAAACTTAACAGCTGACAACATCATTATTGTCTGTTCTAAAGCCGTTATAAATAGTTTATGTACTTTTGGGAATGTGGCAGTATCACCCACCACTAGTATTCAGTCTAAGGGATATTCTGGAAATAGTCCTGCTTTTTTTTAATGCAGAAGTGAAACAAAATACAGATAACAAAATTCAATTTCAAAATGTCAATAGCTAAATTCCACCATAATTCACTAGAAATGACACCAATGAGAGAATGACATGTGTATGCAGACTGTTCCAGAGTTGTGGACATATAGGAGAAGAAAATATTTAGAAGTCTTGCTTTTGGGAATTGGTCATGACGGCCTGACTTCCTTTCTCTCCTCCTTCTCCGAGCTCTGCATCGCCTTCAACCACCCATGCTGTGGAGCACTAGACAGGTCCCTGTAGCCCCCCCCCCCCCCGGTCTGAGAAGGGGGGAAGACGTTGTTCTTCGGCTCCAGCCAGGAAAAAGGGTCTCGGGGGTTTGTTATTTTTGCTGTCCGATAGCATCTACATGGGTAGCTCAGGGCCCGGTGTTTATTATGCTACCCAGGCAGGTTGTGAGGAGCTGTGGTGGGGTGGGGGGGGGGTGAGCGAGCGGTCCATGCCCATCACCATAGAGACTCTGTGTCGACAGCATCAGTCAGCCGTCCCCTAGGAAGTGTCAGGAATCACACCTTTGGGTGTCCCGGGGGGTCAATGGGATGCCGATTCCCAGCTGCTCATCAGTTTCCCCCCTCCTCTCGGGCTCTCTTTCTCAGCTGGCCAGATGTTGTTGTTGTTGTTTTCTAATTTAAGAATTCTGAATTAGGGTTTGAGCTTCATTCGTATTTTAAGGCCAACACTGGTAGAACACTGGTAATGGTGTTTTAAGATTTGAGCTGGCAATTGTTGGACGATATTCAATTTACAATGATATGAATCAGAGAAAAGCAGCAAATCGTCCCATTCGAGAGGCTGGTGGCGGTAAATGTTTGGTAATTTTAGCCACGACATGAGTGAAATATCATGACAGCTATTGGATGGATTGCAGTGAAATGTGCTACAGATATTCAAGGTCTCTAGAGGATACATTTTAATAACTTAAGTGATCCCCTTACTTTTCCTCTGGCTCCACCATCTAGTCAAAATTTTAATTTGAATAAACATAAAAACTGTGTGGGGAGCATCTGGACGAGCCGACGCACGACACGGGGGAGGGGGGGGTTGAGGATGAGGGAGGACGAGGATGCTGTAATTTCTCAATACAATGTTCACATCCAAAATAATTAGTGAACTGTTCATCTTAACTTTTTTTTATTTGCAAACAAATATAATTAATGAAACATTATTTAAAAAGTTTTCTGAATATGCGCTTTCAGGGCAAACATTTCCAGAAGAATTACATGTTCAGATGAAGGCTGTGAGATGTGTAGATAATAAAATAATCATTTAACTAGTTATAATGATGGTGCAAAATGATGTAAAATTGCATAGTTTTAAGTAAAACACCTTCAAATTTTCTTGAAGGAATGATTTTCTGTATCCTGCTGCATAATATGTAGGAGCATCCTGACTGGGACACTGCTCCTGAAAACTGAATGTCTTAAAGGAAAACTGGAGGGGGGCTTAAAGAGACAGGCGCTAAAACGGAGCGTCTCAAATAGAGGGTAAATACAGGTTTATTCAGACAGACAGTATGACAAAAATAATGTTTTTTGAACATTTAAACATGTTCTAGTAGAAACCCAAAATACAAGTGTGAACCTGAAAATGAGTATGATATGTCCCCTTTAAAACCTCTGCAGAATGTGTTATGAGCCCTGTACAGAGAGCCCCTCTACTCTCCCACACCTCTGTTTCTCCTGAGTGGTAATGTAATATTCTCCTTGTGTTGTTTCCTTCCATTGACCTCAGGCAGAGCCCCAGAAACCAAAGCCCTGGGCCTGGACAAGCTTGGCGTGCAACTCAAAAAGGAGACAGGGAAAATAGTTGTGGGCGATGACGATTCCACCTCGGTGCCAAACATCTACGCTTTTGGTGACATCGGCGAGGTAGGCGTTGTCAGTTAAGGCTGTGAAATCGAATACTGTGACAAGCTGTGACAAGCTGTGACAAGTCCACACCCTCGACTGTATATCTAGATGAACGATGCCTCTCCCACAAAAGTGAAACCAAAATATCCCCGATACCGGAGGTGCCATTTTGAGATTTCATTCCTCTCATTTGGAGCCAGAGTCTGAACTGTAGTGATCGGAGAGGGGGGGGGGGCTGGAGCTTCAGTATCGAGGTCCCGCCCACACACCTGCCTGAGATAATCACAAGCTCGGCCGCAGCTTGCTAGCATGACCACCTAGCTGCTACATTAGCACCACGGTCGCTAACCATAATATCTCTATAAATACATTTATGATCAAATTGACACATGTTCTATTACGCAGACTCGTGACGGTTATGGAAAGTTAAAGTTACATCTCCTCTCTCGTACAATTCCCGAACCTCCGGCTGTACGACTACTTCACTCAGAGCAGCTGTCAATCACGACGTCTCACCCCCTTTTTATGGCATCAAATAAGTGATTAAAACCAAACTTTTCAGTAATAGGGCTTACTGCAGCCAGCCACCAGGGGGCGATCAAGATGTTTTGACTTCACTTTTAGGGAGCTGTCATGTCGTCCATCTTTATACATGTTATATGGGTGGTAAATAAACATTGACCTCCAGCTGATACTCAACACGAGGTAAATAACCACCAATATGAGCAAAGCCAGTCCACACTTCCTGTAAAAGAGTATCCCCATTTCCCTTACACCTGTGTGCTATCACTAAGACACACTACAGGTCCTTACCATGAATTTAGGTCATACATATTTGCAGTGTTAGATGTAAAGTGATGGATAAACCTTGTGTTTTGTTGACATTGGCTTTAGTTCCTCATTGCCTGCGGTCCCACAAACCCCACTGCTATATGTGTAAAAAGCATAACAATGATTGTAAAATCAATCATTTATTTTCTTTTCTTCTGACATTATTCAATATTTAGAAAAGTTTAGAAGAGGATGACATTTGATGAAGTTGACAAAATATAGCAATTAACAATGTAGGGCTGATTAAAATAGTTAATCGCGATTAATCTCAAATTAATTTCACATTTGTTTCTGTTCAAAATGTACCTTAAAGGGAGTTTTGTCAAATATTTAATACTCTTATCAACATGGGAGTGGACAAATATGCTTGCTTTATGCAAACTTGTGTATATATTTATTATTGGAAATCAATTAACAACACAAAATCAATGACAAATATTGTCCAGAAACCCTCACAGGTACTGCATTTAGCATAAAACAATATGTTCAAATCATAACATGATAAAGTCAAGCCCAACAGGCAACAACAGCTGTCAGTGTGTCTTGTGCTGACTTGACTATGACATAAAGTGGGCATGTCTGTAAAGGGGAGACTTGTAGGTACCCATAGAACCCATTTTCATTCACATCTTGAGGTCAGAGGTCAAGGGACCCGTTTGAAAATGGTCATGACAGTTTTTCTCGCCAAAATTTAGCGTAAGTTTGGAGCGTTATTTAGCCTCCTTTGCAGCTACAAGCTAGTATGACATGGTTGGTACCAATGGAAATTTTGCATTAACACGTTATTATCGCGTTAACTTTGACAGCCCTAAAACAAAGTTATTACACCAAATAATAACCATTATCTTAAAAGTAGGGCATTTATTTGTGCAAACACACAAAGCTTATTATCCACTAGCGAGTACTTGGCAGACTACTGAGTATTAAGTCATGTAACCACTGGCATTGCCACTGTGTGTTCCAGGCTGAACCAGCCATGTCAATACTAGTTCTACCTGCTGCTTATAATGTCAGTGTTGTTTTTTCACCACGACCAGCTGTGTGCTTCCTTCCTGCCTCCCA
>CAKAKR010010328.1:94071-128101 GCA_916700685.1 Adelosebastes latens | reverse complement strand
AAGTTTGGAGCGTTATTTAGCCTCCTTTGCAGCTACAAGCTAGTATGACATGGTTGGTACCGATGGATTCCTTTGGTTTTCTAGTTATGATAGCAGTATCTTCACTCTAGCTTTAAAACTGAGCCCGCTTCAACCTAAAAATCGCAAGTTGCGTTAATGTGTTAAAGGAATTTGTGGCGTTAAAACAAATTTGCATTAACACTTTATTAACGCGTTAACTTTGACAGCCCTAAAACAAAGTTATTACACCAAATAATAACCATTATCTTAAAAGTAGGGCATTTATTTGTGCACACACACACGAAACGTATTATCCACTAGCGAGTACTTGGCAGACGACTGAGTATTAAGTCATGTAACCACTGGCATTGCCACTGTGTGTTCCAGGCTGAACCAGCCATGTCAATACTAGTTCTACCTGCTGCTTGTAATGTCAGTGTTGTTTTTTCACCACGACCAGCTGTGTGCTTCCTTCCTGCCTCCCAGGCCTCATGACACACACACACACACACACACACACACACACACACACACACACACACTCTTTGATTGACAGTTGGCTTTGATGAGTTGTGCTTCGCCCCAATACGTCTGTCAGCTTGTCACAGCAGCAGAGAGGCTTTTTTTTATTTTAAAAAGGGAGGGTTGATATCTCAATTTGTCCAGTGCTTTGTTGTTTTTTTTTCCCTCTCAGAGAAGAGTGCCAAGAAATGCATTATGATGACGAATGACAGTTACTGGAATACCAGAGCACACATCCACATACATGCAGAGGTGCAGGAGATGTTTTGGACAACAGGATGTGCGGTGGTAATTTAACAGGTTGAAGTCATGCCTTTAGAATTGCCCCGCAGCCCTACTGTTTCCTGCACCGTTCAGCTGTGTGTGTGTGTGTGTGTGTGTGTGTGTGTGTGTGTGTGTGCATGTGTGTGCGTGCGTGTGTGCGTATCCAAGATGTGTTTGTCTTTTTTGGCAGACATCCAGAACAATAAAGGCAAAACACAGACACAGAGTGTACTAGATGGTTTAAATGTTTAGCACTTGCCACTTATGTCAGTCACTGACTCATTGCCCAACTTGTCTGTGTTTGAATTTACACTATTTCAGCATTAATGTGTGTAGTCACAAATGTTTGAAATAAAAACAGACGACCAAATGGTTTAAACTTCTGTTACTTAGAGCAAGGTAAACTCATTTTTTAAGACGCAGACTTAGATTTTATGTGTTTCATATACTGAAGTCAATTCAATTGTGTCTCGTTTTAGGGTCGTCCCGAATTGACCCCAACGGCCATCAAAGCGGGGAAGCTTCTCGCCCGCAGACTGGCTGGGCACGGCACCGAACTCATGAACTACGACAACGTAAGACACACACACACTCAGAGGCTGATAATTTCCCCTCCAGCTTGAGCCCGCGTTGCTTTTTGAGCCTTTAGCTTTGCGCTTAATTTGAGATAAATTCTAACCATTTCTGGTGATTTCTCTCATTTAGCCTCACATCTTAATGTACCTCCAGCCTCTTTTCAGGATGAGTCACGGCACAAACACACCAGCATTTTCCAAAATGTCATCGTTCTTCATCATGTTGTTTACTTGCATTCAACTCTTCTGCAAGTCTATAGGTTTTATTATAGCGTATCATCATGTTCACATGAGGTCAGGGGGGATTTCTAAGACTGATATACTCAAATTAGTTTGATGTAGTATTGATGTCAAATAAATAGGTTTGAAACATATCATTATTTCTATAATAGATTTGAATCAATCAATGGTACTGAAATACAACAAGAAGTAATCATCAGAATCAGAAATACTTTATTGATCCCCGGGGGGCGAAATTGCAGCGTTAACATTTGCTCTTGTATAAGTAAGGAAATGTAAGAAAATAGAAATAAAGGAGTATGTAACATGTAAATTATGTACATAATGCTACAATATAAACACAATGTATGTAAAAGAAATATATACAAATATTTGCATTAAGATAATAATAATAACCACAGTGCAAATAAGTAAATACAAAATGCTGAGAAGTGGCATTTATTAAGTGTGTTGAATATACATGCCAGAATGGTATAAATACAAATTTCTTGAAATGTACAGTATAAATGCAGTATTAATGACAGTATTGCACAGTTGAATTATTGCACAAATTAGTGTACAGTTATTGCAGCTGATGGGTGAGATAAGTCCAGGTCCAGTCTATTGACTCAGAGACAGTCAGAGGGAGAAGTTGTAAAGTTCAATGGCCACAGGCAGGAATGACTTCCTGTGGCGCTCTGTAGTGCATCTCGGTGGAAAAGTATTCCATAATATATGACTTAAACAAATATTTAATTATCATAATACCCAATTTTCTGTCAAAAAACTAATCGATTACTTGACTAATTGTTTTAGTAGTAGCTTGAAGTTTTGTGTCTGTGTGCATCAGGTGGCCACCACAGTGTTCACCCCCCTCGAGTACGGCTGTGTGGGTCTATCTGAGGAGGAGGCTGAGAAGAGGCACGGGAAAGACGGCATAGAGGTGAGATAGACGTGTCGCTGTAGTACAGCTGTAAGCATTGCATTTCCATCTGTGAGTATTTCCAGAATGGATTCGTAGTATTTTGAACAAAAGCCCTTCATATGTGTCACATTTCGGTTTCTTCACAGTGACTTATTTAAATTTCAATGTAAATTTAGTGCAACTTTTACCACTAGATAGAAAATATAGTGGTTGAAAGAAATCTGTTCAAAACTAGGGCTGTCAAAGTTACCGCGGTAATAACACGTTGACACAAATTTGTTTTAACGGCACTAATTTCTTTAATGCATTAATGCCACTTGCGATTTTTAGGATGTAGCAGGCTCAGTTTTAAAGCTAGAGTGAAGATACTGGTAAGTATTTCTTAGTAAACCTAAGGACTCCATATGTACCAAAGATTTCATAGTAGCTTGCCAGGAAGGAGGTTAAATAACGCGCCAAAGTTACGCTAAATTTTGGTGAAGAAAAACTGGCATGGTCATCTTCAAAGGGCTCCCTTGACCTCTGACCTCAAGATATGTGAATGAAAATGGGTTCTATGGGTACCCACGAGTCTCCCCTTTACAGACATGCCCACTTTATGATAATCACATGCAGTTTGGGGCAAGTCATAGTCAAGTCAGCACACTGACACACTGACAGCTGTTGTTGCCTGTTGGGCTGCAGTTTGCCATGTTATGATTTGAGCATATTTTTTATGCTAAATGCAGTACCTGTGAGGGGTTCTGGACAATATTTGTCATTATTTTGTGTTTTTAATTGATTTCCAATAACAGATATGTACATACATTTGCATAAAGCAAGCACATTTGTCCACTCTCATGTTGATAAGAGTGCTAGATACGTGACAATCTCCCTTTAAGGTACATTTTGAACGGATAAAAAATGTACGATTAAGTTGCGATTAATCACGATTAATCAATCATGTGATTAATTGCGACTGAATAATTTAATCGATTGACAGCCCCATTCATAACGTTTTAATTACACACCAGAAAAGCCCACATTAAATAGGAGGAGGCCTAAGTGAACTCATAACTTGACAGTGTTAGTGGCATGTGGCATGTTGTGAAATACCTCATAACATAAAACAGTCTTAAAGCATATGATATAATGAGATATGTTCTGTCTTTTTTTTTTTTTAAAGATAATATAATATCTTATATATTATATATGATATAGTGTAAAGTACTGTTTGGGTGAAAATTGTAACTTTGACATCATTTTTTTTGTGTAGGAGGTCTGTAAAAGTCCTCAATTTACTGTGAGATTAATGAAACAGCTAATCTCAGTATATGTAGATGGAATTATGTCTCTAATTACAAATGGCAGCCTCTTTATATTATATCAGAACAGAACTGGTATAACATTGGTCTACAATTGTGTAACTTATGAGTTTAGTTTCTTTACCAAGAAATGAATGGCTACATGCTACACATGCACAAAGACAGTGTTAGTGTCTTGTTACTGCCATCAACTTGCATGAAACATACTATGTCCCATAACCCCTAAACAAACATTGACACGCACGTCCAATGCAACAGCGAGCAGCTCAGTATTTAACGTGCTTGCGTACGTGAGCGGTGTGCCAGATGCTCGCCTGCAACACCTGCACGAGGCCGTCGATAAATGGTTTAGCCGGCGAGGTGGGGCTCCTTGCTGTGACTGACGGCCGAGCAGGAGGCCTGATTGAGGTGTGTACGGGGTGATGACAGGCACGCTTAGATCTGAGGAGGAGCTGTAGCACCGGCCCCCCGACAGCTGCACGGCCCTCACAACTTGTATCGGCACGTTCGCCCCGTAGAATAAAACCTACGTTTTCAGTGAGGAGTTTGAAATCAATCACTATCGTGAGCAAACACTGTTTTCATTCAGATTGTATACAGGGTGTTTGAAGTAGTGCTCATAAGGTCTCGCAATTGCATTGTTAGTGAGAGACAGTCATTAGAATCAGAACCAAAATACAGTCAATTGGGAGCCACGCCCTGATACTAGATTTAATGAGTCATTTTGTTTTATGCTATTGTAAAAAAGACAATTCATCTCTAACATTAATGGGCTTTTAATTTGTTTGTAAAACAAATTCTTATATTGCCCTTACCAAAAAGAGGTTTATTCAAGTGTGCTATTAGTATACTTTTTACTTTTTATACTTATACTTTTAAACTTAAAATAAGAGAGTATACTTTCAGTTTACTTTTCATGTACTTATCAGAGATGTACGTAACAAAAGTATACTTAATTTTACTTGGCTCATAGTATACAGAAAAGTCTAAGTATACTTGGCTTATACTGACAAGTATACAGAAAAGTCTGAGCATACTTGGCTTATACTGACAAGTATACAGAAAAGTCTGAGTATACTTGGCTTATACTGACAAGTATACAGAAAAGTCTAAGTATACTTGGCTTATACTGACAAGTATACAGAAAAGTCTTAGTATACTTGGCTCATGCTGACAAGTATACAGAAAAGTCTGAGTATACCTGACTTATACTGACAAGTATACAGAAAAGTCAAAATATACTTGGCTTATACTGACAAGTCTACAGAAAAGTCTGAGTATACTTGGCTTATACTGACAAGTATACAGAAAAGTCTGAGTATACCTGACTTATACTGACAAGTATACAGAAAAGTCAAAGTATACTTGGCTTATACTGACAAGTATACAGAAAAGTCTGAGTATACTTGGCTTATACTGACAAGTATGCAGAAAAGTTTAAGTATACTTGGCTTATACTGACAAGTATACAGAAAAATCTAAGTATACTTGGCTCATGCTGACAAGTATGCAGAAAAGTCTAAGTATACTTGGCTTATACTGACAGGTATAGTGAAAAGTCTTAGTATACTTATCTTATAGGCTTACTTGTACTTAATCTTTTGATCGATAATTAAGTATTCTTGCCTTATAGGCCTACAGAAAGGTATACTTGGCTTGTAGTTGTGCTTACTTTTTGATAGAGAACCTATTAAAGTGTGTGAGAGTTTCAAGAACATTTTGATATGAATTTACTTCAATTCATCAATAATTTTCTTTTTTTTTTGTTTTGTTTTTTGGATTATCCGTTCACCGTGGAGGAATGCAAGAACAACACATTTTATAATAATTTTTTTAATCTCATCACAAATCATCAAGTCAAATAGCAAAAGGGGCAAGTCTCTTTATGTAATACATAAATCATTGGCTACTACTAGTACTATAAGTTAAAGTATACTTTCATGAACTAAAACGCAGATATGCTCACAAGTCATGTTTTGCAAGTCCAAGTCAAGTCTCAAATCTTTGAGGGCTAATGCCTACTGTATCACCTGCAAAGTATTTTTTTGTTTACTGTCCTTTAAGAGAGATCATCATCACTCTGCTGGTTAAAGCAAAGATCCACAAGAAGCTATTTTGACATCACTGTGAAGTACTGATTGTCTGCTGGCAGAATTGATTTGAGAACACAATAATACATTCTATAATATTTGTCCTTTGAATATGATTTGTCCTGTTTTTATGTCCGTGTAGGTCTACCACGCTTTCTACAAGCCTCTGGAATTCACTGTCGCAGAGCGCGATGCCAGCCAGTGTTACTTAAAGGTAGGGTTAAACTGCAGACCAAACTGAACAGTGATGTTTTTTTATAGGAATTTTTGAGCTGGTTTATTTTGTTGGTATATGATACACCATATAACTTAGTTCTTTTTACTATCTGTGCATGCATGTAGTTGAAGGACAGGAGTAGTGGTGCCGAGTCAGCTTTGGCATCCACTTGTCCAGCTCTATTGTTACTTTGACAGCTACAGCCAAAAGCAGATGAAGCTTCTGCTCCTCGTCATTAAATCCAGTCTTCTGCCTCCTCAGGTGGTATGTGAGCGCGGCGGAGAGCAGAGGATCCTGGGTCTGCACTTCACCGGTCCAAACGCTGGAGAAGTCACGCAGGGCTTTTCTCTGGGCTTCCAGTAAGTTTAACACATCCTAGATTTTATTTAAGGAACATTTGTGTTATGTATCTTTTAAAGAACAACCATCCAAACAGTTGCGGTGTTGAGTTGATGTGTTTTAACTCACTCAAAGTCACCAAGATGTGCAGATTTCTGTTGGCTCTGACTGCCCCTGATTACTTTTTTCTCACTCAACACGCATTTAGTGAGCGATACATTCCAGCTTGTTTCTTACAGCAAACCAAACATTAAAATGTAATGTGAGACACCAATTAAAAAAATATAGCTATATGTTAGTTTTAGTTTAGTTTTAGACGGGTAACTCGTGCTTTCTTTGCCATATGATGGGATGCCTGCTTTGAGGACCACAAAGGCGGAGTTAACTGCATCACTGAGAGAGCAGTTTAAAGCTAGGGTCGGTAGTGTTGTGTAAATACATTTGTTGGAAACACTGGGCTGGGTTTTTCGGTTGGGTAATTTAAAAAAAAATAGTGTTCTCTTGCTAGTTTCTCAACATTACCGACCCTACCTTTAAGTTGTCATTTGTTATAAATATTTTTCTAATACTAATAATATAAAGAACTGCAAGAGACAAAATGAAGACCTTTTTAAAGCAAAGTCTGTGCCTTGTAATATTTAGGCTGTGATCTCAAATTCACCAGAATATCTTATCACTCCCAGGAGCCTTTACAAAGGGGCTGAGACCTGGTCTTGAGGTCCAGTTCTGGGCCACAAGCCCTTTATTGGAATTTTTAATCTGTAAATTAAAGGTCATTCAGGGGGCTCTATTAGAAGAAATGGAATATAATATTCATAACTATGTTTTCATTAGTGTATAATCACTTGAAACTAAGGATCATTGTGTTTTCCTTACCTTATAATGAGCCGTTTATATCTATATAATAGGGAGCGGCCACCATTTTGGACTGAAAACACGTATTATATTTATAATATTCTATTGTTCAACACAGGCCATTTCAGTAGAATATGACCATAGAATAGAAATTATTTAGTTTTACTTTTGTATGGCACTTTCTAGGCAGACGTTTTCCTGGTAGTCACTCTCAGTCCAAAATGGCAGAAGCGTAGCTGTGCTGCTGGGCGCTGACGTTGGCATGGACGAACAATTGACTTTCACTTCTTGGCAATAAACGTTCTTTGACCTCACCGCTAGATGCCATTATATCCTACACACTGGACCTTTAAGAATGAATAACACCTGATTTAAAAGAGGTGTTGTGTCAACGATGGACTGCCTAATTGAAACTATTCAACACATCACAGATACAACTTCTACAGTTGTCAGTCATGAGAGTGTGAGTAAAATCAACGTTAATGACCTCCCTGTGTGTTTGTATGTGTCTCAGGTGTGGAGCAACATATTCCCACCTGTTGCAGACGGTAGGCATCCACCCAACCTGCGCCGAGGAGGTGGTCAAGGTCAACATCACCAAGCGGTCCGGCTTGGACGCCACGGTAACCGGCTGCTGAGGTTAAGCATCTCGGTCTCTGAACACTGGTGAGCACGCAGGGTCCCTCTTAGGCGGTAGAAAGAAGTTCATCCTGGGTTTCTCCTGCTCTCTCTCTCTCCTTGTCCTTCTCCTTCTATGGCCCCAAAATTGCCCCAAGTTTCACAGGGCTCTCTCTGAGACCAGGGTGTCTCCCATGGCCAGTCATGCAGATCATCAATGGTTGCCCAGGTTAGTGTCAGTGACACATCACGTGATAACCAAGACTATGATTATCCCATATACACGCATGCTGTGAGTGTATGCTCTAAAAGCAGAGGGTTATAGATCAGGTTAGGGACTTGTAGCCGCAGAGTGAGCGTCTTTTAAATAAACAGGCTCATCAATCAGGATTACGGCCTGCGCTCAGGGTTTTGTTGAAATCGTACGAGAACCGTGGACCGAACCCCCTAACGTTTTTCTGAATATATATATATATTCTGCAAATATTGTTGTTTCTCTGGCTGTACTTCCTGTCCATTAGTCTTGGAGGTGACACATACCATACACCCCCCACAACCCACCCCCCCCATGACACTGATGGATGGCCCCAGGGCCGTCGCCGCAGCGACACCGCCCCATTTCCCATGGACACACACAAACAGTCGGTGGGCCGCCTGTCAGTCAGCCAGCTAAGACCTGGCCAGGGAGCCCCGGCTTGTTTCGGCCCCAGCAGACCCCCTTCCTTTTCCTCCCATGCCCTTCTACATCCCAATGCATGAAGAAAACAGAGCGGGACTACAAACATGTGCTGTCAAAAGCTGCGTGGATGCCACAGGGCGACTCTACCTGTTGATAACAGTGCAGTGAGAGCTCTGCTAGAACTGCACTACTCAGCCTCACCCAAAGGTGGCACTGTTGCCCTCCAATTCTCCCCCTTTTTTTTTTCCTCAGCCAAGATTGGAAGACAGGATGAAGTAGTCATTGGATAAAACATAATACATTCAGGTTGCACATATAATCCCTTTAATCCCTATAAAAGATATGTGCTTTTGGGTGAAAGCAGACTGGCTTTATTGGTGCCAAACTGATAAGGGTTATCTGTTGTGTATTTACATTGATTGGCAGGTTAGGCCCAAAGAGTCATCACCCTTGAAGATAAGGCAAGTTGTTTATATCAATAAAGCAGTAAAAGGCCCCCACAGTTTGCCAAAGTGCTCAAATGTTCAACCTGCTGGCTGCACTGGACATCTTGGGTTTATTAAGTAGAGGAAGAGGAGGAGGAGGAAGAGGGCTGTCAATAAAGTGGGTTGCTTCAGAAATCGGGGGGACCTAAGAGGAGGCTACTGGGCGTAGTTTATTTTTATTTGAAGTCTAATCTGCCCAGTCTGATTAATGATTTCGATGAGGGGAGTGACAGTGTGCCAGGAGATGGAGAGAGGAAAAAGAGAGAGAGAGAGGTACCAGGTTTGTTTGGGCCCGGGCCAGAGGAGAGAGAGCGGCCCTGGTTAGGGAGGGAAGGGGGATTCCTGTGTGCTCTGTTCAGGGCCGAGGTGCTGACTGAAGGACCCTGACCTCCGCTCAGCAGGAACAGCTTGACTCTATCACTCGGAGCACAGAGGGCTCACATGCTGCGGCGCTGCACGGCAGGGGCCTGGAGGGTGGGGGGGGGGGATCAGGGGGGTGGGGGTGAGGATGGCCGGGAGACGGACAGACCCAACCAACCAGCCAACCAACACAACGCGGAGCGGTAGCGGCGTGTTTGCCCAGGGTAATTGAGTCTATGTTCCTGTGCTTAACGAGCCACTTCAGAGACCTCAGGCTGGGCCCGAAGGCAACGCGAGGGAAGTTATTGAGTCCATCACTGTAACTGTAATGTCTGTTTGCTTTTTACCCTCCACTTCCCATCTGCGTTTTCTCATCTGCTCTATATCTTATACACAGTACGGCTGCTCACACGCACAAAATGAATATATTATTATTAGGGCTGTCAAAGTTAACGCGATAATAACGTGATTTGTTTTAATGCCACTCATTTCTTTAACGCATTAACGCAACTTGCGATGTTTAGGTTGTAGCGGGCTCAGTTTTAAAGCTAGAGTAAAGATACTGGTATCACATGAAACTACAAAACCAACCATGTCATACTAGCTTTTCATGAAGGAGGTTAAATAACGCTCCAAACTTATGCTAAATTTTGGCGAGGAAAAACTGTCAGGGCCATTTTCAAAGGGATCCCTTGACCTCTGACCTCCAGATATGTGAATGAAAATGGGTTCTATGGGTACCCACAAGTCTCCCCTTTACAGACATGCCCACTTAATGATAATCACATGCAGTTTGGGGAAAGTCATAGTCAAGTCAGCACACTGACACACTGACAGCTGTTGTTGCCTGTTGGGCTGCAGTTTGCTATGTTATGATTTCAGCATATTTTTTATGATAAATGCAGTACCTGTGAGGGTTTCTGGACAATATTTGTCATTGTTTTGTGTTAATTGATTTCCAGTAATAACTATATACATACATTTGCATAAAGCAGCACATTTGCCCACTCTCATATTGATAAGAGAATAAAATACTTGACAAATCTCCCTTTAAGGTACATTTTGAACAGATAAAAAAACGTGTGATTAATTTGCGGTTAATCACGATTAACTATGGACAATCATCGTTTAACCGCGATTAACTATTTTAATCGATTGACAGCCCTAATTATTATATATTGTAATGACATATCTGTGTAATATGAATGGTATCTGTTCATTGTTGTCACTCCAGGCCCGGATTTGACCAGTTAGCCTCAGCTGTGCCCCATGGGGTGGGGGGGTCAGGGTTCACCTTTCAGGTCGGCCAGCTAATGATGGCCTGCACTAAAACCCAAAACTGGGGAGTGCAGGCCTGATGTCACCTGGCCGCCACCTTTGTAAATAGAGAAGTGTAATTGTCCATTAAAGCTTTGTTATACATAATTTATATGTAAAGTAATAACACTTTGGAATGCACAGTGTCACTATTAAAGTAATGATGCCCACTGATTGAGTGCTCTATTGTACATAAATGACTGGTGCATGGTTGCATGCATCTGTATTGTGTATTCATACACATGAATGTGTACATGTACACATGAGCATACAGCACGTGTGAGTAAAGAGTTCCTTTTCACTGGGCTGTGTTCATTATGTAAAAACACAATGTATATAGGGAACGGGAATCGCGGAGCTTTCTGAGGTGCGCTGCGATCTTTTGAGGTGAGCGGAGGGGTATTCAGTTGGTTGCAATGTGCAACCACACTATTAGATGTCACAAAATCCTACACACTGTTCCTTTTAACAGATATCTATTTAAATGAAAATCTTTGAGATTGCCACTTAAATGGAATACTTCATTTTAGGAAATATGCTCATTTACTTTCTTGCCAAGAATTGGAGGAGAAGATCAATACTACTCTCACGTAAATATGAAACTGCAGCCAGAAGCAGGTTAGCGTAGCTCAGCATAAAAACTACAAACAGGGGGAACTGGCTGCTGCCGTTTGATATTTACCATACCGATGTGAGAGTGGTATCAATCTTTTCCTCTATCTCTCAGCAAGAAATCAAATACTGTATGTATTTCACAAAATGTAACTACAGCCAGACTACAGCCAGCAGCAGGTTAGCCTAGCTTAGCATAAAGACTACAAACGGGGAACTGGCTGCTGCCGTTTGATATTTACCATACGGACATGAGAGTGGTATCAATCTTTTCCTCTATCTCTCAGCAGCAGAACAAATATGAATTTCTCAAAATGTTGAACTATTCCTTTAAAGAGAATTAGTTAAAATTGTTGAGTCGGAGAATAACATTTTCACAGCAAATATAAGGGCGTCCAGAGACCCACTGACCGTGTCAATGTAAATATGCATCTGTACAGGTTTATCTTAAAATATGCTCCATGGCTCAGTCTTCTATATTAAGCGGTGTCACAAGGGGTGGTCACACTTTGACCCGGACTCGTCTCTGCTGACAGGCAGCTCTGCTATGCAGCCCTGTCACTCAACCCTCTGCACCAACAATGGCAGAAATTCCACTGTGTTTGTTTGGTTAAGGACAGAGCTCTCTGAAACCCCTGAACCTCCTCGGGATCCACAGCGGCCTCACTCACCCTGAGAATGAAGCCGGTGGTGTCAGTCCTAACCCAGACAGCGGGAGTAAAGTTCACCCGCCATCTCAAGAATAGTCAGTCCCATTAAGCAATTGTGTCTCCTCTGTCCCTCCACAATGGAGCAAACAGGCTAAATCCACCTTGAAATGCACTTAGTAGAACATGTCAACATGTCAGGGTGCGCTCGGTTCTACGCGCCGTCTTAATCCAGCCCATTGAACACTGACAGTTGTCTGTGAGTCAGACATTCACGGGGCCTTTGTCACTCCAGGTCTTGAGCCCTAGCAGCCACGCTGGAAGAGCAGAACCCTCAGACACACGTTAAGACACACATGCTGGGTATACAACCCCCGCCGCCGCGGCCAAAAGCCTCAGGAGGAGGAGAAACCGATACATACCTTGTGTAAACATTAGCGAAAAAATGACGCTAGGAACAGAAAAGGCTCAACCTTGGTGAGGATTATCGCTGAGAAATGAATAGGGGCCAATTATGACTGCTCTGTTGTACTGCCAGTATCTGGCTCAAGAGCTGTCAGCCTGAGATGCCTGCAGGGCCTGGAAGGGGAGGGGGTCCTCAGGAGGCTTGATGTAGAAAAAAAAGGGGCCCTCAGACTGGTAAGCCAAGGTGAGTCTCCCAACTAGATTTTGGTGCTCTCTCTCTCATCTGGCCTCCCAAGTTCAAGACAATTAGCTCAAAGAACCTGCTGAAGCCGTGCACTAAGCCTAATGGCATAGGCTCACAAAAACAACAACGGGAACAAGGGTGTTGAGATGACACTTTTCCTTTCGTTTGCTGTACACAGTTTGCAGACACCACTTTCTTCTGTGGGGAGTCCAAAGACACATTTTAATCTGGGTGCTGGATTGTGACTGAGTCTGAATACTCCCCATCAGGAATGTCAAGGTTGTCTCGTTTGTATCAAAGACGACATATTTGATTTTTGCTCTAGCTCCTAGAAAGATTCAGTCATCGAGTTGCCTCCCTTCTTGACCCCTCGTTCAACCGCAAACATTGAGAAAAGGTAGATGAGGTCAGCTCTTGTCAGAGTGGGTTCCTGTTGGTAGCCCAGTAGAGGTGAGGGCCTGTGAAATGAGCTTATCTGACCCCTGATAAGAACAGGATACCCTCAGGAACAGTCTAAATTCAATACACATGGCTGCGACGGCTGCTTTTATCTGGGTGTTCGAAAAAGGAGCTAGCGCTGCGGTTAGGTTCGGCCTATCGCGACCGGTCCAGCCAACCACAGCCTTACAAAGAATACCAGTGCCTGTGGCCAACAGTGAAAAGGATGTGCTACAATGTCATAGTTTGTGGTTTTGATCCCCAGACGTCACTAAGAGAGCAATTACGATCAGCAACCTCAACTCCTAAATCATTTAGTCAGGTCTTTTGCCACACAGGAAGCTGTTTTATTACCTCTGAAAGCTGCACGGAGATTTATTGAGCCGATGTTTGATGACGGTATACAACAAAGGGACAGTGTTTGTGTTTACAGTATATGCATGCCAAATCACTCCGATTGGGCCAATAGCGGTCTGCATTCAAAAAGCAACACAACACACCCTGATGTCTGGATCTAAACAAGACATGTCTGGCACACAACATCTGGACTGAATTATGATTATGTTGTTACACCTCAAACAACCTCTTAACCGTTGTCTGTTTGATCAGTTAGATGAATTGCTCAATTAATTCATAGTACTGTAATACAGTAGTAATTAAGCTGTAAAGCTGTAAAAAAAAAGATTTTTTATAAAACAGCCACTATATCCTGACAGTAGTGCATGAGACAGGTAATCTGAAAAAAAATCATGTGCCTCTCCTCCGGTGTCCTCCGGTGCTCCTAACGGCATCTGCATGATTTCGCAGACTGCAGGAAAACAACCAGTCAGAGCTGATCTAGAGTCTGCCGTCTATGAGAGCCGGCTGTCAATCACTCGCGAACTCCGATCAAACGGTCAAACTAGGCAGCGCTGATCAAATATTAATCTATATTCTGTTATTGTAATGCCTATTTCTCGTCTCAAATGTTTTCAGAATCATCTTGTAGTGTACTGTTTAGCTGTAAAATGAGAAAGTTTGTGACCCGGCAGCCATGTTGAGATCTGCGGAGAAAATACCAAGCACCGCCCACCAGCCGGAGCGCAGCCAATAGGAACGCTGAATAGGAACGCTCTCTCTCTGAAATGACCTGTGATTGTGAGTCTTGCCGTCTCTGAGCAGCTGTCAATCACTCGCAAACTCCGATCAAATGGTCAAACTAGGCAGCGCCACGGGCTAGATTTTTTAAAGCCTGAAAACAGAGCCATGAGGAGGTGCAGAAGTCTAGTTCTCTCTCAGAACACTTGAATTACAATATCTTAGTTAGTTATTTTAACCCAAACCACAATCTTTTCCTAAACCTAACCAAGCAGTTTTTGTCAAGTAACTTCCGTGCGTAAGTTACGGCATTTCCGGAGTTATTTAAACTCAAACCATGATCTTTTCCTAAACCTAACTGAATAATTTGTTGCCTAAGCCTAACCAAGTCGATCTAGTCCTAAACCTAACTGAGTAGTTTTATTTTGAAAAGACTGGGGTGGAAATTGTCAAATACGTCACGTGTTGCTGGACATTCTTAGGAAAACAACGCTGAAAGTTGTGCTGAGCGTCACGAAAAAAAGGGAAATTCGTGTCTATGTACACAAATCAAATAGATTAAATTTAGTGACTATTTCATGAACAGCCGTGAGACTGTGTTGAAATGTTAGCATGCTGACTTGCTAAACTAAGATGGTTAAAATGGTAAAGATTACCTGCCATCAACATGTTTGCATTGTCATTGTGAGCGTGTTAGCATGGTGATGTTGGCATTTAGTTTATCACACCACTGTACATAGGTACATCCTCACAGCCACTAGGCTGTTAGACTTGTTAGTTTAAGTATTTCAGGGTGTCTGTTTCATCTCTTTAATCCAATTTTTAAATTTAAATGATTGAACAAAGGTGGACTACAGGAATAGTGTGCAAATACTTGAGATTGACAAAGGTCTCAGTGTTACATTTTAGGTTGTCAATAGCCACAGCCTACACAGTGTGGCAAAATATAAAACATTCGATATCTGTAAATTTGAGATTAATCCTGTTCACAATCAGTTTCCCCCGGGACTGGTGAGGAGGAACTTGGGGGAAAAAAATAAACAAAAACAGTGTTTCACTTCTTTCAGAACAGGATAGTCTGGAGGGATACATTTCCATTAATTATTTAAAAGAAGTAAGCCTGGCTTATTTGGTAATCTTCATTTTATGAAACGAAAAAATATGATTACACTCATGATTGATAGCTTTAACATTCCAAACCTCACAATGATCAAACCCTGGTATTGATGGAGATAATCAACTTAACAAGCCTCTAGCACAGGAAATAACAAGCTACTTCATTACACTTCCTAAAGGTTTTTGCCAAACACTAGCAGAGAGCAGAGAGAGCATCAGTATCAACACCAACTTGACAGCTTCCCTTCTGACTGTGTCTGCTCTGGGGCTCTGGTGTTATCAGTCTGAGTCACATCACATAAATCAAAGTGCCTTCCAGTGCCGTGATGGCTTCCCACTCTGCTGCCAAAACATCTGGCTGGAGATGTAAGGAACTGCCTGGGCCTGAGCTGAGCATATAAAAGGCACAGATTGCGATTCCTGCCGATGGCTCTGTCCATATAGTAAGAATACACACACACACACACACACACACACACACACACACACACACACTGAGCTGCAGAGACGGTCTTGTTATGTGATGCAGATGGACTGCGTGCAGGATTCGCCCTCCGGCCGCTGTCGATGCCTCTCTGATTGATTCTCTTTCCTGTTTAGCCATTAAAAGCTCTGTGTGGTGGGACGAGCTGCTCCTGAATGAATCACAAACACACACACACACACACATTCTGCATGCAGTGTGTATCTGCTAGCTTTGCTTCTGGCGCTCACAGTTCTGCCTGCCTGTGTTTATTTGTTGGTCACTGATCTGGTGAGAGATGGCTTGCATGGTATGTTTTGTGTGAGGTGGTGTGTGTGTGTGTGTGTGTGTGGGGGCAGGTGGGAATGTGGATGCGTGGGTGTGTCGGCAACGTGAGCTCTCTTGCGTACGGCCTGTATTTGGATGTCCACACACACACATACTGCGTGTCTGAATGGCATGGTGTGGGTATACTGTGAGCCTGCGTTCAGTACACATGGACGTTCCCTAAAAATAAAGCTGTGGAGAGCTATACCTCTGGCCTGTCTTTCCAAAACAAATTTTCAGATGGTTGTGTAACAGGAGTGTCACTGTCACAGCCAAACTCTGGTAGACACACACACACGCACACACACACACACACACACACACACACACACACGCACAGAGACCAGTGTATATATAACCTGCTCAGTAATTAGCCTTTGCAAAGTGACCTTTGGCCTTAATGTCATCCTGTATGACAAATGAAGTAGCAGCAGCAACATGAAGAGTGGTCATTACTGTATGTCGAGGCATCTAGTGGAAGAGGAGACACGGCATGCGTCTCGAGTCTCTCGACTCACTGAGCTGGGTTCTGTCCACCCAATGGCATTTTTAGACCGCTTTAATCTTGGCTCTTTTTGCGTGCCAATTGTAGGCTACAAAGGACAACCTCCTAATATATCAACTTTTTGACAGTCTTACATTATTCCAAGATTAAACCCCACTGCTAGCCTTGTTGTCACACCATTTAAATAACCTAAATTAGCTACTGTTGCTGTGTTAGGCTACATATTTGGTGCGGTTGTTGCCGTGAAAGTGAAACTAGATACAAACAAACAAAAATCTGCCAGATTAGTGTATTTGATTTTAACTACCAGCGATAGTGGCCTGGCAGGCATTTTGTTTTGTTTTGTAATTTGGTAGATAATAGAATAATCCAATTTCTAATTATGAGTGCAACAGGAATGAGTACTAAAACCCGTAAATAAATTAGCATTTTTGCACTTCCGGTTCCCTCGTCTGGAAGTCAATGGGTTTTTTGAATGGCTTTTTAGATAGATGCCTGAAATAAGGTCTGTGGTTAACACAAGCTGAAGAGATTTTAACGTTTTGTTCTATGATATAAGATACGTCAGTAAATATCCCACGCGTGAATTTTGAAGCTTTTGAAGCTTGTCTTAAAAAAGGCAGTTGCTAACAAGTGGCTAAATGAGACGTCATCAAGCCGACATGTCCTCCTCTACAGCCTCGTTGTTTATGCTCGCGCTCATGTGACCGTGGTGTAGTTCATTTATAGCCCAACGTTAGCTTTTTACTTCAGCGATTACATTTACACTTCAACAATCATAAAAGTGGTGTTCATTTGTGAAAATTATCTTGCTGAACAAAACATGTAAGTATCATAAATGTTTGTTTGTCACAGAGCTTATTTTCTGTAATAATCCAAAATCCGATTGAAAAATCCGATTGGCTTTTTGTAGAGGGAACACGTGTGATGCTAACTTCCTGGTTGGCCTACAAAAATACGTCATCCCTGCACCACTCTATTAGCTACCAACTTCTTCCTGCAAGCGGAAGACAGATCAATTTTTGTAGGGAACACAATGAAACAAAACCCCTACTAATTTTAAAGATAATAATTAAAATGTATGCATACAGTAAGTGTGACATCAACTGTTTATAGAACGCCTTTAACCTCGCATGAGACATTGAGACAAATTGTTTCATCACATATATGTGTAGGTGCATTACAAAAGATGGAGTGTAATTGTTAACGCTTACTCCTGAGTGTACTATTAAGGGTCAGAGATAATAATGTATCCTTGCCTGCTGCTCCCAGTGGACATGACCATGAGAAAACAGTGTCATCATTCAAGAGGAGTTTCAAAAAGAACTGATAAGAATATTAACTTTAGACACATGGTGCCTCCCCTTCTTCACTGCTCCAAGGGAGGATGTTTTAGTGGTGCTGATAGTGCCTGTGTGTCCTTCCAGCTACATATTGATTCATTTAGCCTAAATCCTGTTTTGTTCTACGCCTCAAAGTGACAGATGGGCCAGTCACTCCTCGCCCTCCCTGAGATCTCTCCATTCACACCTGCGAAGATGCCCAAGGAAAACATGAGCCAGGGAGGCCTCACCCTCACATTTTATGATACCTGCACATTCAACACATACTCCCACATGCAGTATCTTCGCCTTCTGTTCTGATAGCTTAATGCTTACTCGTCCACTGACACGTAGACAATTCAGGGAGACACAAAGTTGCTCATACACATTCGTTCTAGAGTCCAACTGAGTGCCATACATAAAGGGACCTTGAAAGGACAATCCATCTTTTTTGGTAGTGTTTTTTCTTATTGGATAACATGTGAACATAGAAGACATCACATCAAAGTGTTTCCACTGTAATTTGCTAGAAAAGATCAAAAACGTTAACACAATACAAATTTCTACACCCATTTTAATGGACTCAGTCACCCAGAATTCATTGCAGTGACTAACATATAGAGTGTTCCAAGGATGAAGTGTTTTTGTAGGCCAACCGGTAAGTTAGCATCGCCCTGGGTTCCCTCTACAAAAAGCCAATGGGAGTTTTCCACTGGGTTTTGGATTATAGCAGAAAATAAGCTCTGTGGCAAACAAACGTTTATGATACTTACATGTTTTGTTCAGCAAGATAATAACAGATGAAATGAAACTTTTGAAATGAACACCGTTTTTATGATTTTTGAAATGTAAATGCAATCGCCAGATGTAAAAAGCTAACGAACTACAGTACACCACTTTCGCATGAGCATGAGTATACACAACAAGGCTGTAAAGGTGGACGAGTCGGTGTGATGACCTTTAGTAGTCTCATTTAGTCACTTGTTAGCTACTGCCTTTTTTAAGCCACATAAAGGCTTTGAAATTCATGAGTGGGATATTTACTGATGTATTTTATGTTGTAGAAAAAAAACGTTGAAATCTCTTATGCTTGTGTTAACCACAGACCTTATTTCAGGCATCGAACTAAAAACCCATTGACATCCAGATGTAGGGAACCGGAAGTGCTAAAATGCTAATTCATTTCCAGGTTTTAGGACTCATTACTGTAGCACTCTATTAGGGGGTGCTCGCCATCCAATCGCCGAAAAATGCAATTCTTGCAGAAATCAAATATCAAAAGATTTTGATACCAAATCAAAGCATAGATTTTTCTATGGTGTTCCTCAAGGTCTTGGTGTCTGAATGTGGTATTTCAGGGGATTATTGATCTTTTTTTTTTTCAATTCTAGAATAAAAAATGGTTAAATTTAACACCAAATGTGTGTAACAAATGGTATCAACCCCAAAATTGCTGCAACAACTTATGAGACATAATAGAGCATGGGAATGGCCACCATAAACATCTATCATAATGTTCTAAGCCCTTATACACTTTCACAATTTATTTAAATTAATCAATTAGTCTTTATTTCTGATTTATTACTAGAACAACTTGAGACACAGTATACAGTATGCCCTGTATATCAGTAAAGAAAACTCCTCTTGCTCCTCAGTCTCTTGGTACAGCAGCTCTCTGTGTCCACGCTATGTGTTCATTACTTTACGGTCTGTCTCGGAGGACTTAAGAGCACTGTCTAGTGTTCCTCCCTGGAGTTTTGCCCTCCAAGGTGTACAGCGGAGTCCTCTACCTCTGCGCGATGGTGGTGAATGAGCACCAGCAGACTGCATCGTACAGTAGCACTCCCATCTATTTCTATCTGTCTGTGGTCTGGCTGCTGCTCAGGCTGACCCGCAGCCTTTCTAATTTGGTGATGAGCTGTAAAGTGACCTGACTGCCCCCCCAACGGCCGGGTGGCTGGAGCGAGAGTGGGATTCCAGGGATTTCCTTACCACGCAAAGTCTCTTGGGTTGGATGGATGATACTGTATACACACCCCAACCCTGTCACCCCAGCCTCTCCTCCTCCTCCTCCTCGGACCCACGGGGAGACCGTGGCATCAGCTCTCAAGTGCACCCTGGCATTGTCCCGTCCACCCTCCCTAACCCTGGGTAAGTTGAGATGCCTGGAATAATTGATGATGATGTAGGCCATGGTATCTGTCCAGCCAGGGCAGCAGACACTTTCTCCCACCTCCTGCTGAGGGGTTACCGTCCTGCCACCTCCATTTGCACTAATTGGTTTGAACTCAGCGCTGCTCTACAACTGAGACTCACCCTTTTCATGTATGTCATTAAGTGCTTATGTGTGTCATAGCTCATTAATGAACTATGAATACACTGGTAACCATCCACCACTCTAAATCCCAAATATTGTGTCTCATTTAGTATAATTTGAGTATGGTATGTCTAGGAGGTGAGAATGTAATTTAAGCGGGTTCACATGTACATTAAAATTTATGTGCTGCACTCCAGGAATACACAACATATTATGACCGGGTTGTGTCCCCGATGAAGGCTGCGTAGACCAACATGTTAACATTTACTTGCCCAAATAAATTCAGGTGTATGTGAGGTATTTTCCCTCTCTGCTTTTTAAAGGTAAATGAGTGCTACCCTTAAAGCAGCAGTAGGCAGAATGTTTTTGGCATCATTGGGCAAGAATGCCATAATTACCTTTCAGCATATTGTAATTCAAGTGTTCTGAGAGAAAACTAGACTTCTGCACCTCCTCATGGCTCTGTTTTCAGGCTTTAAAAAAATCTAGTCTCCTCTCTTTGGCCAATCACAGGTCATTTCAGAGAGAGAGAGAGCGTTCCTATTGGCTGTTCAATCAATGGAGTCACCTGTCAATCACTCGCGAACTAGGCAGCGCTAATCAAACATAAATTAATATTCTGTTACTCTAATACCTATTTCTCTCCTCAAATGTTTTCAGAAACATCTTGTAGTGTACTGTTTAGCTGTAAAATTAGAAAGTTTGCTCCGGTTGGTGGGCGGTGCTTGGTATTTCCTCAACTGATCTCAACATTCTCATTTTACAGCTAAACAGTACACTACAAGATGATTCTGAAAACATTTTAATGCGAGAAATAGACATTACAGTAACATAATATTGATTCATATTTGATCAGCGCTGCCTAGTTTGACCGTTTGATCGGAGTTTGCGAGTGATTGACAGCTGCTCAGAGACGGCAAGGCTCCAGCTCGGCTCTGATTGGTCGTTTACCTCCGGTCTGTGAAATCTTGCAGATGCCATTAGGAGCACTGGAGGACACAGAGGCACATGATTTTCTACAGATTACCTGTCTCATAACCTTCTGTCAGGATATAGTGACTGTTTTATAAAAATAACTTTTTTTAATCATATTTACTTCAATCCTACATACTGCTGCTTTCATTTTTCGGGGGATTTTTTTTGTGTTTTCAATGTGCTCTACATGCTATGCACCTTCTCCCACTGAGCCACCTGTACTCCTTATTGTTTCAGAGTGCAGTCGGGACTGGCTGACTCTAATCCACGGCCACAGAAGTGGTTTAAAACACTCTGGTTTCATCTAATCTTCCAGCTCAGACCTAGCCGAGCTTGAAACCCGCTCTCTCCATGATAGGAATGGACAAATAAAGGTCTCTCCCAGCACTCCCATGAAAGGGGTCTGTGTGCTCTGTGGATTAGGGCGCTGTGTTTTCTCTGTCTCTCTTTCTCCATTAGACTGAAAAGGATGAAAAAAAAAATAAAGACTCTCCTGTTCTTGCAGTATTGTAAAGCTTTGCAAGTTCTATAGATATCACTCAGTTCTGATGTTTTTTTAAGGTAGTCAGATTGTTTAGAATCAGATGTTGTAGGGATTTAAAATAGCATAAGTATAAGTTTTTTGAGTCTGGATTCTCCAATTATTAATTTCTCTTCAATAGAAAATAGACATTTTAAATGTGCAGTAGGCAAAATGTTTTTGGCATCGCTGGGCAAAAATGCCATAATAACCTTTCAGTATATTGTAATTCAAGTGTTCTGAGAGAAAAGTAGACTTCTGCTCCTCCTCATGGCTCTGTTTTCAGGCTTTAAAAAATCTAGCCTGTGACAGGAGACTTCCAATCACAGGTCATTTCAGAGAGAGCGTTCCTATTGGTTGTGCTCCGGCTGGAAACAGTGCACTACAAGATGTTTCTGAAAACACTTGAGGCGAGAAATAGGCATTACTGTAACAGAATATTGATTCATATTTGATCAGCGCTCCCTAGTTTGACCGTTTGGTTGGAGTTCGCTAGTGATTGACAGCTGCTCAGAGACGGCAAGGCTCCAGCTCGGCTCTGATTGGTTGTTTTCCTCCGGTCTGTGAAATCTTGCAGATGCCATTAGGAGCATCGGAGGACACCGAAGGACACAGAGGCACATCATTTTTTTTTTTTTCAGATTACCTGTCTCATGCACTATTCTCAGGATATAGTGACATTTTATAAAAATAACTGTTTTTTAATCATATAGAGCAGTCATCATAATCTGATTTTAATTATATATCAGAGTGCTGTTCTGCCCTTTTTTTATTATTTACTTTTGTATTTATTTTTGTTTTTTGTTTTCTTTCATAGCCTATTATTATTTATATATTTTTTTTTATCTTTGAGAGACACTTCATAATAAAAATACTCTGAAGCACATATAAGTAATAAACACTGACACACAGGCAGGCAGTCATACCGGTGGAGAGACTGAAGAAGACTGCACGCTGCAGCGAGAGAGAGAGAGAGAGAGAGAGCGCGCGTTGGTTTTTCTAGACAGGCACTTTGATGGGCAGCTCATCTGCTCTAAACCACAGAGGTCCTTCAGGTCCGGCGCATGTTTTGTATCCTCTCCTCTCAAAGCTGCTGACATCTGACTAAACACCGGTGTGTCACTAACATGGTATTTTGTGAAGTTTTGTTAAAGCTTTATTATAGTTGACCCTACTGTACCGCGATAACTCCTCTCGTTTAATAACAAGGTCCACGTGTTGTCTGTAGCTGTTGTTGTAGGGAGCTGCTAGCTGGTTGCTAACCTTGTAAACAACATGAGACTGACAGCTCAGTGCCTGAACTGTTTTCAGACCAGCATCATGTTATAGCTTCACAATAGTAACTTATGAACACTGTTGTGAGTCTAAAGGAGCGCTGATAACATCCAGTAGAGTTGCATTGCATTGAGACACGAGCAAGTTACTGAATAATTAACAGCCAGTTAATAGTAAAATAAGAACAAAACCACAGCTGTGTACCAGTGAAATACCACTTTTATGTAAAAGGCTTAAATTGTAACGTTATTGTCAATCATACAAGTTGAGCTTTATTTAGAATAAAGTGCTGCTTGTGGATCAAATCAAATATGATGGCTCTCACTGTCACTAAAGTCAGTGAGGTGCGTGTATGTGCAGATTACCAAAGCAACATAAACTACCTCATTTTTGAATGAAGTTTGGTTTGGCTGTTTATAGATAAGCTCATGAAATGTGTTGGAACTAGCTGTAAGAAAGGAGAGGGAGAACTCAGAGCAGATCAAATCTTTAATAGATTTCTTAACATTAGATTAAGCTCGAATATCATATATTAATATCAATATATTAATCAAATATTTTAGTTTAATGAAGAAGGCTGGCACATTTAACCTATGATTGTCTGTCTGTCACATTTATTGTCAAGCAGATCCAAGTTCAGATGCAGATGTTGTAAAAGTTCTAAATATTTTTTCTTTTGTATTCATTTGTATCTTTCATATTCAAATTTAAAGGAGTACACAACCTCGGTGGAGGTATACACTCTGTATACTACCTGAGTGCTTTTTAATTGTGAAATTGATCATGGAGCTCCTATATCCAGCTCATCTCCCATGATAATGCACAACTTAGAGTTGTACTAGTTTTGTTTTTGTTCCAGCTTTGTTCAGTTATAGGAGCTTTTTAAATTTGGTAGGTGGGTTCTATGGAGAACACAACCTGCCAAAATAAAAAATAAAAAAAATGACTCAATAAATAAGTAAATATGATATTAAAAGTAGCAAATATAATATAAAAAATATATGTAGTCATTTATTAATTGATAAAATGTTTAATTTGCATTTAATTTACTTACCGTTGTATTAATTCCATTATTTATTTACTCTTCTGTTTAATTTCCACTTTTATTTATGTATTTATTTTTATGAATTTTTAAATTGATTTATTTTGAATTTATTTTTATTTATGGATTTATTTTTGCATTTATTTTTGTATTTATTTTACATTTATATATTATTAAATGTGTTTAAGCATTTCTTTATTTATTTCTGCTGGATTTTCCCTTAGCATTTCACCACTTATTCATTTCCCCAAACTTATTTATCTCTGTATTCTTTTCTTTATATTATTTATTTCTTTAGAAATATCAATTTATGTCACATTTTAGCCATTAATTAATGACTACATTTATTTTTAATATTATTTTTTCTACTTTTAATGTTATATTTATTTATTTATTTATCGAGTCATTTATTTATTTATTAATTCATTTTTTATTTTGGCAGGTTCCGTTCTCCATAGAGTTCTGACTGAACCCCGGAAGCTGTTCACCATGTGCAAATAGCTAACACTCAAACTTTTCACCGTCCATTACTTAGTCTTCATGCAGTCACTCATCACATCCCTGAAGATGACTGACAGTTGTTACACTGGGGGGATGTGCTGTTTGACAAAGTGTAACATCTTGTTGTTTTCTGTGTACTTTGTCCCCTGTTGCATTATGTCTTATTGAGATTATGGCACAATCAACATCTACTTGTGCTCATATCTTTGCTGTATGGACAGCAAAATCCCTATATATCCGAAACCCATCACACCCCTCAACGTGTGGAGATGTATGATGATGACACTTGAGCTGTCAACCCTCTTATGTCCCTTTATCCTCTAGTGTGACCTCATGGAGGAAATGGGTGATAATGCAAACAGATAAGGCTCCTGGTACCTGTTGACCACAGTCAGGATCTCCTAAAACAGGACCCTCTGACACAGCGCTCCATCAGTGCCTGCCTCAATGACACCCACAAGGCATTGAGCTCTTATCTGCAATGGCCCCTGCTTAGCATTCACGCCATTCACGCGAACAATGCCACCTCTTCCCGCTCAGTGGATCTGTGACTGACAGTGGGTGTTGGTGCACTTGTGTCTGACTTCTGCCTCTATCTGACGCTGCGCTGTTTATCCAGTCAAGATAACCCCACCAAGACACAATAAAGGGCGTGTGTCTTCCTCGCCACTTCCCGTGTTGTTTGTCTAACTGGACTTTTATAATGGACCTGGCTCTCTATTTGGCACGTTGGTTTCCTCCTCAGAAGGATCTGTGTTAGTTGGGGGGAGGGTTAGGGCAGAAAGGCTGACTAATGGTCATAGGGCCAGCTCACCGCCCACTGACCAGCCAGCAAGGTGGAAGTGCCCCCACGGCGAGACGGTGAAAAGCCGGGAAACAGCAGATTAGACCACTGCCTGTGATAAACAGCCGAATAGCTGAGTTATGATGTAGGAGCAATTAGGGCTGGAACGATACACCTACCTCCCGATTCAATACTATCACGATTGGGTGTCGATTCGATATTTCCCTCACAAATTAGTGGTATTTTCTTTTTAATTTATAAGGGACGTGTAATGTTTCATACTTCTGGTGAATATAATCCAATCAGTCTTATTTCCATATATGTATTTTGTATATACAGTTCCCTTTGATAACACCGTATTTTGAAAACCGGACGTGGTCACACGTGTAAACTTCTAACTTCTCCGTGTCCGTCTCTACCTCTCCCGTCAGCTCTGTTCTCTTTATACATCCATGGTCAGCTCCATCGGGGCCGTTTAAATGCATTTAACATAAATGTCAGTATATGGGTGCTCTACAGTTGTAGCGTAGGCTGATTTGACCACAGAGATGAGAGTGACGGCCGGCTTGACCGCACGTTACCGCGATACGATAACGTTTCCTGTCCATGACAGAGTTAGCATGCAGCTTTAGCCGTGATGTCTCGCTCTGCTTTTCCTGGTAATGTGTATGTAGTGTTTACCACATTGGATTTAAAATGTGATGGTGCAGGTCGTATCCATGCGGACCTCCGCCATTTTCTACTTTCTCATTTCGGCTCGCTGTGTTTTTTGTTTTTTTTGTGACGGATGCAAAACAGATATGACATCCCGTTACTCTGACTACAACAATAAAGGCGGTAACTTCCTTCTACATCCGCATAGACTCAAATATATAGATTCTTGTATTAAGAAATCTATTTCAAAATCCTAAAAAAAATCGTGATACATAGGTGAATCGATTGTTTTTTTTTCCCCACCCCGAGCAGCAATAGATGGATTCGAGGTCTTTCTTTTTAAGCTTGTCGTGGTTACAGAAATACTTTTGGTTTGAAAGGTTGTAAAGTTGGCTTTTCATTGGAAGGCCTATCTAGAATGCAGCTTTTGAGTTATGTGTAATCTACTTCAGTTTTCATCACGCAGCTCAGATCTCATATTTGATGAGGCTGATATCAGCAGGGGATCTTGGGATCCCATGCCTCCATAATGGCTCCTGTGAAGCTGGGGGCATTATAAAGCTTTTCTCTAATAAACCCCCTGTGATCAGTATATCCCCCCCCCCTCCCTGCTCTTTATTTATGAATGGCAGAATTTGACAAGGGGGCAGCTCAGGTGGGTAGCTGCCGATCACATGATACCAGCACTAAAAGAGCCAAGCGAGGAATGTGGACAGGACTCCCCCCTCACCTCTAGTCCCAAAAAAAACTTTGATGCCCCATATCATAACGAATACCCTCTCTGTCCCCTCCCTCCGCGAGCCCTCATATGTGCAACGATGTCGAGGAGGGGAACGGGCGCTGCAGTCGGAGCTGGGGGGGGTGGGGGGGGCATAGATAGTGGCTGCGTTTGATCTGAAGGTCGCCAGCCCCTTGCTGGTGTTGAGAGATCCTTGGCGGACGAGGCTGGCTCTTATTTAATAACATGAAGGGGAAGCGGACCTTTCTCTCATAATTAGGCCTAATTACCCAGTAGGTGTGGACAGACGGCCCAAGAAGAGACAAACTGCCTTTATCCACGGACTTAGAGTCAGATTACCCCAGAGCTGTCTTATCTGTTACGGGGCCAGCAGGAGCCTCAATCCTCCTCTCCTGCCTCTTCCCACTGGCTCCCATATCCAGCTCGGGTATATTAATCAGTCAGTCTGATTTATTATGCCCTGTCCGAGACGCACAGGTTTAATTAGGCCTAGCTAGTAACTGAGATTTTTTTTTTCCTGTGGACATGTTTAATAAGACAGTTCACTGACCTATTGGGTATTTGTTATCTAAGCACTTTATGAAATCTTGTTACGTTCATTAAAGCTGCTGGGTGCAGAGACTTTTGGAGATCTAAATAGAGCAACTCACTTGTCCTTGAGGATCAAATCTACCCCAGCTTCTAAGGGTGTGTTCACACCGAGAGCGAAGCGAACTTTTAGCACGGCGCGATTACATACAAAGTCAATGCAAAGAGGCGAATAGACGCAAATTCACGCGGCTGTGAATTCACGCTGCCGTATTTATGCCTCGATGACGTTATGTTGAGTGTTGATGGAGCAGCTACAATGTTAGCATAGCCTGGCACTGATCGATCCAAACTCCATTCAGAAAACAACCATTTTAAACGTTGTTTGCTTGTCGTCTTGCGGACAGACCTGACAAAGCACGTATTCACACTTTTTACAAATCAACATTGTTTTGTAGTTATTTTGGCATCCTTCTGATCTGTTTATTGCAGTTAAATCACAGCACAATCTGTTTATTTTGGGTTCATACCGCAGTAGCTACATGTGGCTTCCTACTGTAGATACAGTCAGTGCAATGGCACTGTATGTGAATACGGCTCGCGGCCGGGTGACGTTATGAACCCAGACACCACGGCGTTTGGTTTTCCGACACATCTGGGACTTCCACAACATGTACAAAGCAGCAACAGTGGTTATTTCTTCCGTGGTTGGTGGTGGAAATGGCGGAAAAAAAGTTGTTGGTATCTATGGAGACGAGCTCCTTCTCTTCTCCGGCGCTTCTAGCGCAAATGAACACAAACGATATACCGGCGGTAAAAGTAAAGCGAGGCGAAAATTCGCTACGCTCTTGGTCTGAACACAGCATTACTGCCGCTACTCCAGCAAGTATCTTTGCAGACGTCAAACATACAAGCTTGACAAGTGACGGGCGCGATTGTTTGCCCGACTGTTAGCAAGGAACAATTTAAGGGTCCTTGCAAATAGATTAGAGTGACATCCTGCCACCGTCTTGTTTGTTTACAGTATCTGTCTCTCCTTTCCTGAGCTGCCAGCATGTTTGTATTCGGGTTTTTGCGGGTGACTCACTTGAAGCCACCACAACAGACCCATTGTTGTGGGCGATTCAGACACTGGAAATGCTGACGCCTGGAAAACAGAGGGAACAGTCCACTGAGGAAGTAGTGGCAGGGGAAAGTGGCCATTATACTCCTCTTTTAGATACAAGTTTGCTTATATAGTCCAAGAGTAACACTGTCTTAAACTGTTGTCTTGTGATTGACAGTGAGCTGTGATTGCCATTGGAAAGTCTTCCAGCCGCTGGTGTTGAGACAATGAAAGCAGACAGTTTCGGGCCGCTGTGTCCGTGACTCACAGCTCCACGCAGGCCTGCTGCGAGAGGACAATAAGGGACGCGTAATCCACCTGTTATCAGGGTGAGCCTCACCTTGTCACACACTCACAGACACAGGACACTGGCTCAGGAATGCAGCCTTACCCATCAATTCACAGCTTAACTGATAGACCCTCACAAAAACACTGTTGACGGTTTTCGCCATATTTTTCATACCACTCAAAAACAAGTTTGTACAGTTGTTGGCTGAAGGGTTTCCTGCTGGTTTACTTGAGAGATATGAGCGATACCTAATGGTCAATATCTTGTGCAAACAGCCATATGCTTTGCACTAGGGCTGTCAATCGATAGAAATATTTAATCACTATTAATTGCATGATTGACCATAGTTAGTCGCGATTAATCACAAATTAATCTCACATTTTTTATCTGTTCAAAATGTAACTTAAAGGGAGATTTGTGATAAATACATATTGTAAGCTATTTTGTTGAGCTGTCTCTTACCGAAATGCTCTGAGTGAATTTAAGTTCTCCCTGGTAAGCAGTGATGCAGCGTATAGTGTATGTATAGAGCTTTTATTGTGAAAGGTATGAATTAACGGCCGTTGTGAATGAGGTGTCAATATGCGTATTCTCCCAAATTATTAAATACTAGGGCTGTCAATCGCTTAAAAAATTGAATCGCGATTAATCACACGATTGTCCATAGTTAATCACGATTAATCAAACATTTTTTATTAGTTCGAAATGTACAGTACCTTAAAGGGAGATTTGTCAAATATTTAATACTCTTATCAATATGGGAGTGGGCAAATATGCTGCTTTATGTAAATGTATGTATATATTTATTATTGGAAATCAATTAACAACCAAAACAATGACAGATATTGTCCAGAAACCCTCACAGGTACTGCATTTAGCATGAAAAATATGCAAATCAGAGGCGCTCAGGTAGCTCACCTGGTAGAGCCAGCGGTCCAAGTACCAAGGCTGAGTCCTTACCGCAGTGGCCCAGGGTTCGAATCCGACCTTTGCTGCATGTCATCCCCTCTCTCTCCCCCTTTCCCAACTATTACTGTCAAATAAAGGCAAAAAGCCAAAAACATTATCTTTAAAAAAATACTCAAATCATAACATGGCAAACTGCAGCCCAACAGGCAACAACAGCTGTCAGTGTGTCAGTGTGCTGACTTGATTATGACTTGCCCCCAAACTGCATGTGATTATCATAAAGTGGGCATGTCTGTAAAGGGGAGACTCGTGGGTACCCATAGAACCCATTTTCATTCACATATCTGGAGGTCAGAGGTCAAGGGACCCCTTTGAAAATGGCCATGACAGTTTTTCCTCGCCAAAATTTAGCATAAGTTTGGAGCGTTATTTAACCTCCTTCATGACATAGTTGGTACCAGTGGATCCCTTAGGGTTTGTAGTTTCATATGAAACTTCACTCTAGCTCTAAAACTGAGCCCGCTACAACCAAAATATCGCAAGTTGCGTTAATGCGTTAAAGAAATTAGTGCCGTTAAAGCAAATTTGCGTTAACTTTGGCAGCCCTACTTTGAACCATTCCAAATAATGTTTTTTTTTTGGTCATTTTATATATTTAGATGGATGTTAGTGCTATTTTTTCTATAGTGAGCAAGGGGACAAAAATGATCCGTTTTGCAAACATGCAGAGTGTCTCCCTGTGGTGGTAAACTGATAGTAAAGCTGATGGGATGACTGTGTCCTTGTGAGTCCACCAGACTGCAGCGTTATGTCTTTAATGAGGCAGGCTGGTCAGGGGTCTCTGTCTCTCCGCTTCACAGATTCACATGGACAATTTAACCACTAACCTCCTGAAATGAGTTGCTCCTGAATGCCTCAGGCTCCAGTTTCAGCGTCTACTGATTGCAGGGAGCAAGGGTTATGATAAGTAAAAGTGGAGGAGGGGGTGACTGTGTGGTGGAAGTGAGGTCGTGCTCATTAACTCAGATGACCTAAAACATGTAGTTACCCCGTATTGTACTAGAAGAGTTTTTGGGGAAATACACTTACTCACTTTCTTGCCAGAGTTACACGAGAAGATCCCACTTTTATATGTGTCTGCTCAGTATGAAGCTTGAGTCAGGATACAGTTAGCTTAGCATGAAGACTGGAAACAGGGCTATTTCTTAGCGTGGAGCAGTGACTTCCTGGAGTCTCTGCTAGTTGCCCTGGCAACGTCACAGTGAGGACAAGACTCAAGTTGTCGTTTTTCTGTACAGATTAAACAAACAAGATATATAGTGTGTTAGTTAGTGAGATTTAGAGGTACTGATAGGTGGATTCTTAGACAGAACCAGGTGTTTCCCCCTGTTTCCAGTCGTTATGCTTAGCTAAGCTAATCATCTCCTGGCTCCAGCTTCCTATTGAAGAGTGGGATGTATCAATCTCCTCGTCCAACTTTTGGCAAGAATGCAAATAAGCGTATTTTACCTAAATGTATTCCTTTTAAAGGTGCTCTATACCAGTGATTCTCAACCAGGGGTCCTTGAGGGAGTTCTTGGGGGTCCCCAGAAAAAAGGGGAATAGTTTATTTTCACTATTTAATTCACTATAGAAGTGAGCCCGATGTGACTACGAGTCATAAGAGTGATTACTCTGATCATAGTTTTCACTTCCTCCGCGGTTACCTCCTCAACTGTAGTTGACAACTATAGAATTAGTACGTTAACACCCCAAGACCCGTGTCCCAGCCTCTTTCAATAGACCTTGCTGTTAGCTGCGAGCCACCGGCTCAGCTGTCGCTGTGTTGAGAGCCGTGCGGAGGCACTAGAAATGCTCCCAATTACACATTTAGCACCTGTAACAAAGAATGGATATTGTTAAGAAGTTTCTCAAACTTTTTCATGTCAAAGACCTCCGAAATCAATGTCCAATAGCCCACAGACCATGGATGTAGAAGAGGTAGTGTCCTGTGCTTTTGCCCTGCGTGTTAGTAAATAACCTACAACTACTAGCACTACTAGCTACTGGCCGATAGCTAGTTGTTTGTGAACGGAGACGTTAATACATCCACCACGGTCCAGGCATACAGCATACAGCCCATGGATGTATTATAAGATAATAAAAGTGATAAATTACAGCCAACATATCCATTATTACAGCCACATACAGCTAGCAGGAAGCTGGCAGAACCAGATATGTCATATGAGCGTGCAGGGCGGTGCAGTCCTGTGAGTCTGATGCACGTTCATTATGCTGAGGAAAATAACTCTGGATTTAGCTGTTAATGAACTTTACAACTTTTAGGACATAATGATTTAAATGAGGGCTATTTAAGTGTTTGTACTGGGAAGTTGATCTACCTAAAAAGAAAAAAGATCCTCTGATTTACAGACGTCTCTTTATACATCCACAGCCAGACTCATTGGCGTTTTCAGTCCAAAATGGTGGCAGCGCTGTAGAGTTTTGTTTCTTTGCTTTTATACTCTTTGCCTGTAAAGTAAAGCCAGCTTCAGTTATTGTGCGCTATTTTACTTCTAAGAATTTTAGTAGTGTTGTTAGTCGGCTTTTGGTCTTTTCGGAAAAGTCACTTTTCTGATTTTTTCTCTCGTACAGTTTGCGAACTTGTAATTGCAGATAACCAGGTAGAAAAATACTTTCAGTGTGATGGGGGAGGAATTTACTTAGCAGCCTCAGGGATGATAGCCACTAAAACCTGCAAACACTTTCTTTTAATTAGTAGGTAATTGTTCATTTGTATTTGAGTGGGTGGTTGTTTTTAAAGTCATACTCTGTGCATTGTTTCCCAACAATGAGACAGTGAGATGCATCATCCTGCATTAAACAACAACGTTCTTTGTTGGTCTAATTTAAATGTACTGACTCATTATTTGCATAAACAGGTTAAAGACACCTGTCATACTAAAACATGACAAGCAGGTTAGAAGATAGATGGATAGCTGGATATTAGCTATCTGAAGCCAATCACTAAGAGTGATTGTACTGCAATTTAATGTTGACGCATCATTTCCTCGCAGCATACCTGCGGTCGGTTTGGTTTCCTCAGCAGCCCAGCCTACAAACGACATAAAAGCCCGAGCTGTTACTTCTGCCTCTGGGACAACGGCTGTTGATCGCAAGAGGAGTGAGAAGCCTGAATCTCCGTCTGTTTACTGTAATTAAGCTGTCAGGGGTTGTGATTTATGACGTATTGAGTAAGAGAGGTGTTATCAGGTAGACTAGAAGGAGGAAGACGGAGAGAAGGCCACAGGGTTTGAGGCTACTGACAATAGAGCAAATGCAGACAGCGCATTAAACACAACTGTCTGCTGTGTGGAGGAGAAAAGGCTTCGAGGCAAAATGGAGCTGCTCTCTGACAATCTTTGCTCTGTGTTGGTGCAAAAACAAAACGAGATGATTTTAGATTTTAAGCCTACATTTAACTTTAATCTATCCATCTGAAAGAGTCAAATTAACTTGATTTCAATGGAACATTAATCATTTCTGCTGAAAAGACACTTGTTCAGATAAGTCACAGAAGTAACTCGGCTCACTTTTCTGTTTCAGTGGGGGTCATGACTCGCGGCCTCCTTGCAACCATACATTGATTGCGTGACCCAGGGATGTCTCGTCCTGCTCCGTCCCCCATCTACACCCTGAGGGGGGCTGGCGGGGCCCTCAACACCCTCCACTTTAGCTGCCATGGAGGGGACACTCCCCTCCTGTTTTCTGGGTGAGTCATTCATCTCAACATTCATATGTTGGCTCTTCATCTTCCTCAAACAGTGAAGATTGTTTTGTTTATTTAAAGCATGTAAGTAGACACCAAGCCAGCCAGCCAATCAGGATTCACTTCAGATTTTAAAACGGGTACAGAGTTTGGATGTGTAAGAGCAGCTATTAAAGCTGAAGTAAGAAAGTTGGAGCAAATATGATTAAACGGTAACTATATCCTGACAGTAGTGCATGAGACAGGTAATCTGAAAAAAATCATGTGCCTCTGTGTCCTCCGGTGTCCTCCGGTGTCCTCCGGTGCTCCTAATGGTATCTGCAAGATTTCACAGACCGGAGGAAAACAACTAATCAGAGCCGAGCTGGAGCCTTGCCGTCTCTGAGCAGCTGTCAATCACTCGCAAACTCCGATCAAACGGTCAAACTAGGCAGCGCTGATTTTAATATGAATCAATATTCTTTTATTGTAATGCCTATTTCTCGCATAAAATGTTTTCAGAAACATATTTTAGTGTACTGTTTAGCTGTAAAATGAGAAAGTTTGTGACCCGGCAGCCATGTTGAGATAAGTTGAAGAAATACCAAGCACCGCCCACCAGCCGGAGCACAGCCAATAGGAACGCTCAATAGGAACACTCGCTCTCTCAAATCAATTCAATTCAATTTGCTTTATTGGCATGACTGTCAGGTGAACGATATTGCCAAAGTGTCAATTCA
>CAKAKR010010328.1:38350-94051 GCA_916700685.1 Adelosebastes latens | reverse complement strand
TCAGAAACATATTTTAGTGTACTGTTTAGCTGTAAAATGAGAAAGTTTGTGACCCGGCAGCCATGTTGAGATCAGTTGAGGAAATACCAAGCACCGCCCACCAGTCGGAGCAAACTTTCTCAGTTTACAGCTAAACAGTACTCTACAGGATGTTTCTGAAAATATTTTACGCAAGAAATAGGCATTGCAGTAACAGAATATTAATTAATATTTCGGAGATTGGAGTTTGCGAGTGATTGACAGCTGCCTCCGTTGAATCAACTGCCAGTAGGAATGCTCTCTCTCTGAAATGACCTGTGATTGGCCAAAGTCTCCCCTTATGGGCTAATTACAATATGCTGAAAGTTTATTATAGATTTGATTATAGACACCTAAAGTTTCAATGTTATTTAGATATTTAATAATTAGGAGCAAATCTGCCTATTTTTGATATCTTCTTTTTAGGTGTAGGAGAGCAGATGTTGAATGATATATTGTACATTAAAAGGCTACTTGAAGCTTCCTATTGGGTTTTTCCAGGTCAGGGAAGGGTGCCATCCATATGTGGAACCTGAACACCAGGAGGGCTGAGAAGATTGTAGAAGGTCATTCTGGTAACTCGGTCGTCTGGGTCAGCACCCTGCAGGAGACAGATACCCTCATCAGGTGAGGACCGTTCTCTTGGTCTCTTAACTTTCTGATAAGATGTATTTCTCATCCTTCTCTTTCTGTTTCTATCAGAGCATTTGGGAATGTAAAATATTGTTTATTTATATATATTTCATATTATTTGTACTTTAGATGTCGTTGACTACAGACTTTATGGTTTTCTTTTTAACTAAGCTTAGAGCCTGTGGTGATGAAATAATTTGATAGTAAGTAGGGATGTCACGAGAACCAATGCTTCGATACCAAGTCGATGCCAAAATTCAGAAAACGTGACGTCATGGCTCGAGACTAACGGCGTCCCATCATCGCGGGGACTATAAAAATTGTGCTTGGGATACAGTAAACTCACTATCGACGTGTCCAGGGGACACTCCCTATTTTTTCCCTGATAAGGCTACATTGGGAACAACAAATCAGTGTTGAAATCGGCAGGACGAGAGCTAGTTAACATTAGCTGTTAGCAGCTGGTGGGCAGCACGGTCCTGCACGGAGCTAACAGCTAACGTTAACTGGATGTGCCATTGATTTACATTGTGATGCATTCAGGCTCTATTCAGTACAAATTAATATTGGCTGAAGGTAAATTCTAATGTTATCATGATGTGTTCAAATGTGATCTTGTGTAGTTTTTGGCGAGAAACTTGAATGAATCCAGTTGTTTGAAGGAGATGTTTTTACAGCAACATAAAATAGATAATTATTATTATAGGGAATTATGACCTGTTTAACTTCATCACAAAAACCAGTATGCAAACGATAATAAAGGAGTATCGAGAATCGTGGAATTTCACTGGTGTTGGAATCGACTACTAAATTCTGCTGTTCTGACATCCCTAGTAGTAAGCATTCAGTTTCATACATATTTTGATATGAGATGTGTTTTGAAATATGCAAAAAAACTGCAGCTTTTGTCTGTTTTTGTTCTTTCCATCGGTGGAGCAGTCAGGGACGGGACATGCAGGTCTGTCTGTGGGATCTGAGCGAAGGTCGTAGTGAGGTGACGGACTCTGTGTGGACGGGCAGTGTCGGATTCTGTCAGTGCTCCGTGCTGGAGACGAGCCCTGGGACGCGTCTGCTGGCCTTCGCTGGACAACAGACAGAAGAGGTCAGACAGTGTGGATGTGAGTGTGAATGTGTCTGTGTGTTTTAGCCTGTTTATAAATCGACGACCAATCCATGTTGTGCCCTGCTTCTCACCCAGTGCATGCTGGGATGTGCTCTGGCCTCTGCAGACTTGAAAAGGATAAGTGCATATAAAAAAAGGCTGCAGGGAATGTACATTTTCAAGATAAACATTCACCAAAGCTTCAGGATTTCAGTGTTTTCTGTGTTTCAGTAACTAGGTTTACATACCGTTAAAATTCCACTATTATTCTTAATATGACAATATTTCAAATTTGATATGGGTCAAGTAAAAAGCATATTCCGTTTGGATATTCTGAATAAGGGCCTTATTCTGAAAGGAGCATTTTCCGATTAAGACATGTGGGATATGCCGATATAATTCGGGATTTAGGGGTATTCTTTGGACATGTATACAGCACATTCAGAAGATGCGTTTCAATCGGGGTTTTTAACGGCAGTTTGCGACACATGGCCTCTTGCCTGTTTATGGCCAGCTCTGTGCGTTGTACACAGACAGAACCTGCCAAAATAAAAGAAATAAATTAATGCATACATAAGCGACTCGATAAATAAATAATATTCAAAATAAATGTAGCCATTAATTAATTAATGAAATGACATAAATTTATATTTCTGTTTTCTTTTGCTTCTTTATTTATTTATTTGTTTATCTATCTTTGTAATAATTCCCGTATTTATTTGTTTATTTATTTCTGTATTCTTTTCTTTATACATTTCTTTACACATTTCTTTTTACATTTCTTTATGCATTAATGCCTCATTATGCAAATGAGGGGGCTGTCACTCAACGTGTGTCATCATGGGGTCAGTGCATGGGTCAGAGTGCAGATAATTGATGGACTATATGCTAGCCAGCTAGCTGCACTCCAGTCTTCATTCCCGGCTCCGTACAGCTGGTTGTCGGCCTTCTGCTGCTCCCCCCGCCGCTGCCTCGTACAGGTGTGCAGATCAACAGTCTGACGATGAACTGTTTCGCGGAACCATCGCCAGTCGTTTATTTATATATTTATTCATTTGTTTTTGGCAGGTTCCGTCCTCCATATACGCGAACCAACTAGCAGACAGTTTACGGAGATGCATGCCCAAAAGAAAAGCCCACATTTCTAGTCGGAAGGAGAAACACATCTACTGTTAAACATAATGAATTCTTGGACATCAACAGGTTTTTCGATACACGCAAATATCACAATACCAACCTTTTCACGAAGGTGGTTGAAGGAATGAAAGAGGGAGACTATGTTTGCACGGTCCAACAAGTCCAGTACCGGTTACGTTAATTGGAGTCTGCGTGGCTGCATATAAACGGGAATATTAGCCATGTAAACAGCTTAGCAGGAATATTTATTTATTTATTTATTTTCGGAATAAGGCCAAAAACCATAATATTTTGTGCATGTAAACGTAGTCAGTGTGGCGATTAATGGCTTATGATAATATATAAATATAATGACAATACATATCCATGCTTATTTGTTACGTTTTATCCCAGTTCATATGTGTACTTCTGCCAAAATGTTGCCGTTTTTCAGGTTGATACTAGGTTGAACTGATACATTCTACAATAATATGTATAAATGTCTAAATTTTCATGCTTTTAAGTTTTGTTAATCTATAAATATTTAAGGAGGGTTTTCTAGTTTAATTAGAGTAAATTAACCAGAGACCCTCCAGATCAACGTTTCCACTGACACATGTTGTCCTACATTCACTAGGAGGAAACATCCTTGAATGTATTGGCAGCATGCAGGTGGGAGGTGGGATGGTTAATTGGTTAAACAGTCTAATGAGTATAAAAAATGCCAACCTGTATGAACCCGACCAGACTTGCCGTTGCCAGTTTGCTGGGTTGAATTCAAGTGTTCACACATATTTGTGGCTTTTAGTACTGTTTAGTAGGTTAGTGGAAAAATGGAAGTCCAACAGTAAGAGATGTTCTCTTACATCAAACCCCGGTCATCTTTTGCTATTACCACACTGTGATCGTCTGCAAGCGTTCAGAACAGGGCTGTCAGTTGATTAAAACAGTTAATCGTGATTAATTGCAAATTAATCAAACATTTTTTTTATCTGTTCAAAATGTACCTTAAAGGGAGATTTGTCAATTATTTAATACTCTTATCAACATGGGAGTGGACAAGATGCTTGCTTTATGCAAATGTATGTATATATTTATTATTGGAAATCAATGAACAACACAAAACAACGACAAATATTGTCCAGAAACCCTCACAGGTACTGCATTTAGCATACAATATATGCTCAAATCATAACATGGCAAACTGCAGCCCAACAGGCAACAACAGCTGTCAGTGTGTCAGTGTGCTGACTTGACTATGACTTGCCCCAAACTGCATGTGATTATCATAAAGTGGGCATGTCTGTAAAGGGGAGACTCGTGGGTACCCATAGAACCCATTTACATTCACATATCTGGAGGTCAGAGGTCAAGGGACCCCTTTGAAAATGGCCATAACAGTTTTTCCTCGCCAATATTTAGCGCAAGTTTGCAGCGTTATTTAGCCTCCTTGATGGATTCCTTAGGGTTTTCTAGTTTCATATGATACCAGTATCTCCACTCTAGCTTTAAAACTGAGCCCGCTACAACCTAAAAATTGCAAGTTGCATTAATGCGTTAAAGAAATTAGTGGCGTTAAAACTAATTTGCGTTAATGCGTTATTATCGCGTTAACTTTGACAGCCCTAGTTCTGATCCATAAATATGAAATGGCCAACGGAGTATTCTTAGTCAATGAGTGTGTCGAGAGTCACGTGACGTGAGCATGCGGTTTGCAGCCAGGACCTGTCAGACGGCAATCTAAACGGCGTCATTAACAAACCAGCCTTCATGTCATGAGTCAGCATGCACACTGCAAGGATACAAATTTAATACCAGCCACCAGCCAAATGTCGGTTAATTTAGGCTGTGGCTAGTAACGTGCCATTCAATGAATCCGTTTGTCTGAAACACCTAATAGCTCTGTGAGGGGAGAAGAAAGAAAACAAGGTACTTGTGCTTTTCAGGAGGTAACTGATGAAATAGTCCAAAAGGCTGTTTTTAATCTTTGACTGGTGGATTAAAAAGAGAAATCCCAGGCCTGTGAAAAGATTGCGCCCTGGAATGAAATCCCGGATCTGTCTGCTCTGCACAGTATATCTCGTATGTAGTTAATGCTCAACACCCACAAGCCTGAAGGGTTTTGTGCGAAGCGAGGTGGGATGGGGAGAGGGCAGCCAGCGATTCAGCCATCTTTTATTGCCTCCAAGATTCATGTTACTTGCTCCGCTGTGGAGGAGCCACACTTGAAAGGGACAGAGCGGTCACCTGATCCAGCCAAACGTGCCTCTGCTAACCCCCGTCCAGCAGGCCAGGCATCAGGGCGCCTGTGACTCGCAGCACCTCAATAATGCCATTGTCCCAACAGACACAGACAGACAGAAACACACACACACACCCATACAAGTTAGACTAAAACAAGCCGCAGCCGACTTTGTCATTCGGTCTCCCCGCCCCATTCCGCAGACATAACTGACCACGACAGATGCTTATCACGTATCCGCAAATAAAACGCCCACATAAATGAATTCACTTCAAGAAACAACACATATGCACTTGCCACAAAACCTACACAATGGTTTTGATTTATGAGCAGCATGCAGGTAGGTCAATATTTAGGTATGTAACCAAGAAAACAGAATAAGAGTTTCCTATTTCAGGTGGTTTTTACTGTTTACTGCTCAGAGCGAGATTCCTGCCAGCAGATTGCTGCCCTGGCAGGAACATTAATTAGTATGTGTGGGTGTTTTATTTATGGCCAGTGTGATGCCACACAAGAACAGTGATCACCTGAGGCACAGAGAAGTCCTTAAAGGCCCTCTTTGTCAGGCACGCAGAGGTAAACACGCAGGACAGATGTGGCCCAGCGCTAAAATACAGATCGCTCCCTTAAAGGGCTGTTTAATCTGAGGCCTAATGAGGATGAATATGCGGATCATCAGCAACGGAGGAAGTCGAGGGGAATGAGTCTCTGTAGTGATGTGGGTGCACACATACGAAGACACACACTCTATCATCTGCTTCATTAGGCTGTGTATTTTATCAGAATCAGTGCCAATGTGTGCAGGAAAACACCATTCATGTCACGGGGGTCGAGCTTTAGCGGGATTTATTATAGACAGCGAGGCGGCCGCTCCGCTCTGATGGATGATACTGTACCGCTGGTTGGAGGCACTCTGATCTGCGGAAGTCCTGAACCACAATGACACATTCAGATTGCTGCTTTGTTATTTGAATTCGGAAGACAAACTAATCATGACTTTGCAGACAGCTTGTAGATATATATATGTATACGTACAACTGCAATTTGTATGTGTAACTGGGTCTCAATTAGGATACACCTATCTCCCGGTTCGATACTATCACGATACTTGGGTGCCGATGCAATATATGTATTGTGATTTTTAAGTATTGGCGGACGGGTCAGCTATTTCTAGTGAGATTTATGTTGTTTTTTGTCATGTGTTCTCGGCAGATCAAGATTATTGAGCTACCCAGCAAGACCCCAGTGTGCACCCTGGTACCAGACGCTAAGCTGGGGATGGTCATGTGTATCAAACTGTGGCAGGTAAGCACCAGACACTCTTGAAGTGTCATTTTAACGGAAGTTGTTGCAGTGTTTTTAACTCAAAGGACCAATATGTAATATATTTGCTGTAATAAATATTAAAAAATTGCCATGACATGTCATCAGAAATTATGAAACTTGCTGAGTTGAAATACTGGCTTCTCCGACAACAATGCTACAGCCAGTATGCTCTCCTTTGAAATTTCCATTTTGGGGCCGGAACGTCTGTTTTTGTTTTGGCCAGTGTGATCCCGTCCTCTGCCCATTTCAACACCCCTTTGCCACATGTGAAACAAATTGGCACGTAAAGGCAGCCTTCCGCAGTCATGGAAGTAGGGATGCACCGATACCGATACCAGGCCGATCTATTCAATTCAATTCTATGTTTATATACCATATACGTTATGTACTGGCATTCTAATTCTGGTTTAAATTTTGAGCAATTTGTTGCTGCATTAAACAGGTTGACACTTGAATTTTAATTCCTGTTAATTTTGAAGATTTTTTTACCAAGTTGTTGGTGTAGGATATATAACTCTAATAATAAATATCAATTCAATGCATTTATATCTGTATTTTTTTGTTACATTTTGTTTTACAAAGTTAGTAAAGCAATATTTACGTCCAGCCCGATGTTGTCTTACACATAAAAGAATGATCCCAGTCACTTCCACACCGTGAGGCATACAGTTTATTGATTATCACTGGTATCGGATCGGTGCTCGGTATCGGCCGATACCCAGAGTCATATCGGTGCATCCCTACATGGAAGCAAGCAAACAAACTGGATCAACAGAGATAACATGACATTAGATTCTACCCGACCAGAAAAGCCTTGGGACATCTCTCTGTGGTCCGTGTGCAGCTGGGTTATCAAGGCAGCGAGTATTTGAGACGCGCAGCCGAATTGCGAAAACGTGCGCTAACTGCTATCAGTCACACCAGAGGAGCGGACGGGCGACGGCTCCGATGTTTTGAATTTGGACTGCTGTTATCCATTTTAAACGGTAGCTGTCGTATTGTTTCTTTAACCCCCAAAAGTAGCGTGTAACGTGTTCAACGGGTTCACCTTGGCAGCCATTATAAAAAAACAGGACATTCTCTACCATTTAAAACAAGGAGGGAAAGAGGAGGTACTTTTTCTATTCTTACCTGCCTCATTCTGATTGGCCAGCAGCCCATAACAAGACGCAATAATAGAAAAGTCAACAAAAATGCACACGAGAGACGTGGCACATGATTTACAGCCCAACAACCCGTCCCGGGCCATTTTTTTTTCCCAAGCGTTTCTTCTCAGCTGGCAGCGAGTCCCAACACTGTAATTAGAGCGTTTGGAAGGGCCGCGGGTTCACAGCCATATATCAGCCTGCAGCTGTACATCCAATCTGATCCAAGCTAAAAAAAAAAAAAAAAAGTTGCTTTCTGTTTTGTAAATGCTGTCGAAAATGTTTTATTTTCCAGCCATTAAGGAGACCCTGTAATTATTTTCATGGTTAATTATATTAACTCTTTGGGTTTGGGGCAGAGTTGGGGTTTAGACTTATGCAAGAATGTGGACGGTTTGAATCCATTTCATGGGCTGCACAGTTTACAGGCAACAGAAATCAAAACACAGCTTATCATCGGGTGAGGCGAGTTGCCGGCCCACGCACATCCAGTCCTGTATTCCTGTAATACAAATTAGAGTTATTTTAATAACTGAAGCCATAAAGGTGACATTGTGTTTGTGAGGTTATTATAGAGACATGTAGACGTCTCTCACAATGCACGCCGACATCGTGTTTTTTTCTTTTTCCCTTTGATTTCACTGCTACACCCACCTTTCATCATCTGATTTATGAAGCAATGCTTGCTCAGCGTTGAGTGCCAGGAAACATAATGATCAATTATATCATTATAAATTATATAATATCATTGTAATACAGCACAGGCAGCTGTCTGACTTCAAAGCCGAAGGGCCCAGGTGATTCTAAATCATCTCAGGCTGATTCCTTTCAAGGCCGAGGCACGTTCATCAGTTACACTGACTCGAGAGGTCCAAGCGGCGGGAAGAGCCTGAAAACCCAGCCTGTGTGTGTTTATGCAAACCATCTTTCACACACATACACACACACACAGGCAGGTTGGAAACTCTACCCACACATTCTGTCTGTCAGTCATAGGAAAAAAAAAATCCTCATCTTGTCTTTCACATCAAATGCTCATATGCAACCCGCTGCTTCCTTCACCTCGCACAGCAGGAGGCAACGGCTGAAACCGTCGTCCTCTCTCTCCACCCTGTCTCTCTCCATCACACACACACTCCAGGAAGAAGCCACTGACAATTATCTCCTCTCTCCGTCTTCCCTCTCACCATCCCTCACAATCTTTTTCTTCCCACCGTTGAGACGAGAAGTGATTATCCTCCATTATTTCCGAGACAGACTCACCAACAGATTTATCGTCGGCCTTTAAGCCCTCTCTGCTGGAGTTTATGGGAAAAAGATTAAACGCGGTGTTAAACTGCACTTTCTCCTCGAGTTCAGCTTCCCTTCAGCAAAATCCCACCCAGCCCTTAGTTCATGTCTAAAAGGTGGCAGAGCTTACTATCTGATTCTCTGATTGGCTGCGGGAGCGCTGAACAATGCAGCGGACGTGGAGGTAGAAAGTGCCTCCACATGTGGGTCTGCCGTGCGCGGGAGCTTTGGCCAGGGGGACAGTATTGATGTATGATGTGCAAGGCTTTTAATGTGAACAGGGGCTGGCGGGGAAAAGGAAATGTTCCTATACAGATATCCATCACTCTCAGCTCATCACCTTGCTGCCTCGTGGCCATGACATCATGGTGGACCGGGACAAAAACCGGAGGAAACGATTGGTTCCTTATGTTGAGAAGCAGTGCCGGCCTGAGGCCTGCGGCGGCCACATCAGCAAACAAGCTGTTGGTCTCTGGGTTGTTCATGACTTACCACATAAGGAAATTACATGCAAGTGTTGGTGAAATATAAAATCAATACATTTTTCTCTCTAATTACATTTAGATTTTATTTATTTATGTTTTTTATTTGTATTTGTCAGGTACAGCGCTCATTGATCAACAGTGAAACAACTGTAAATGAGCCAGAATTAGCCTAAAAGCCTAATATCCAGCTGTTCTTCCAGATGTTTAAAATAAATCCTAGAAATGGAATAAAATGACACATCCATAAAAATGTATATATGCAATATGGTAAATATACATAAAATAGCACACATCCACTAATACACAATGCCACAGTACAACACATGGCAGTTAGCTAGCTAGCATGGAGGGAGTTGACCAGCATGTATTTGTGGAGGCCTTTACGATTCATATTTTTTGTTATTTGTGCTATTACATAACAGGTATTCTAAATAAATGCTGGGCCACTGTAACAGTATTGTAGCACTTTTAGGGCTGTCAATCAATTAAAATATTTAATGACGATTAATTGCAAATTAATCACACATTTTTTATCTGTTCAAAAATTACCTTAAAGGGAGATTTGTCAAGTATTTAATACTCTTATCAACATGGGAGTGGGCAAATATGATTGCTTTATGCAAATATATGTATATATTTATTATTGGAAATCAATTATCAACACAAAACAATGACAAATATTGTCCAGAAAACCTCACAGGTACTGCATTTAGCATTTAAAAATGCTTAAATCATAACATGGCAAACTGCAGCCCAACAGGCAATAACAGCTGTCAGTGTGTCAGTGTGCTAACTTAGCTATGATTTGCCCCCAAACTGCATGTGATTATCATAAAGTGGGCATGTCTGTAAAGGGGAGACTCGTGGGTACCCATAGAACCCATTTTCATTCACATATCTGGAGGTCAGAGGTCAAGGGACCCCTTTGAAAATGACCATGCCAGTTTTTCCTCGCCAAAATTTAGCGCAAGTTTGGAGCGTTATTTAGCCTCCTTCACACAAGCTAATATGACATGGTTGGAACCAGTGGATTCTTTAGGTTTTATAGTTTCATATGATACCAGTATCTTCACTCAGCTTTGAAAAACTGAGCCGCTACAACCTAAAAATCACAAATCGCATTAATGTGTTAAAGAAATTAGTGGCGTTAAAACAAATTTGTGTTAACGCGTTATCGCATTAACTTTGACAGCCCTAGCACTTATATTAAAGGTTGATGACTTGATTCAAATTTTAAAAAAGTAAATGCATAACATAACTGACCGCAAGATTTAACCCATACACAAATTGTACATTTACATGTAATCAGAAAGATTCTAAGCATCAGTGTCTAAAAAGACATAATATTGTCATTATGTGTGTATTAAGTCTGTGCCAGGAACTGAACTGTTTTGAGAAGTTGCAGCTTCCTTTTCCTCCTCACTTCTACAACCATTGTCTACACCAGAGAAAGTTCCCTTTCAAAACAGTGATCTGCCCACAGGCCTCATACATTCTACTGTACCTTGCTCTTGTGACAAATTTAACAGTGATCACTTTTTAAAAATAATCTAAAAATTTAAATTTTATTTCAGTTGAATTACTGGGACAAATGCTTTCTCTATTTCTTCGAGATGTCTGGTCAGGCAAAATCTAATAAACATGCTGCAGTAAAGTTCAGCTCAGCTCAATTCAAGGGCTTCCAATGAACGACGAGTGTAGAGGCATATAGAAAGTCTGTTGATTGATGGACTCAGAATGAAATTGGGAAGGAGAAAAAAAAACATGTTTTGTATAAATTAAGAAATAGAGCTGAAACGATGAATCAATTATTTGTTAGACAAAAAGTCAACATTACCTAGTTCCATCCTCTCAATTGTAAGGATCGGATCCTTTGTCAGTAGAACACAGTATTCTGTGTGTGCAGTGAATTTGTCTTGAGCTGGGAACTCGGAGGAACTAAAACTGATTTATATCTAATGCTTCATCAGCAATTATAGTTATGTTGTCCCTATTTGTTAGAGCTTGTTTTAGTGTCTCCATAGGTTACATCTTTGTATTTTGGTTGCCTCAGCAGCAAGGGGATTTTAAACCTCTCCACCAAATGTGATTGTTGTAGAAGAAGAAAGAAAGAAAGAAAGGAAGGAAATTAACAAAAACGTAATGTTTAAAAGCCCCTGGAGTCCTGACTCATGTAGGGCGCTCTCACAAGTCATAGTCTGTTTGACTAATCTGAATCATAGGGAAATTGATACTTCTGCTTCGTTTTCTATTCAGTCTGCTTCGGTTTCACATTGCACAAATTAAGCAGACCAAATTTTAAAAAAGTAATTTGCTGAGGGGCGTGTACAAAGTGGAAAATGTATCTTTCTCGTCTCGAGAGCTGCCACTTCTAATCACAAACTTTGAAATATTGAAGTTTTTTCCCTTCATCACTAGTTTTCTGGACTTTATTTAGCTTATTCTGAATGTTCTCTTCGGCCCAGATGTCAAGCAAACATCGAACTTCTGCAGAAGTCAGTCCTCTCACACTCGTGTTAACCTGTTGTTTGCCTTATGTTTGTTTGCCATCTCAACAAATGCCCGCACAGACAGCCTGCGTTTTGGTTTGCTCGGAAACGGTCCGAGCCCGGTTGATTTGGTCCACACCAGAATACGATTACTGCGTTCACAACCGCCCAAACGAACCGCACCAGGGGTTGAACCAGAGTTCTATTAAAACTGACTAAATGTTGGCTTGTGAAAGCGCCCCTAGAGGCCATGTTGGTGACCTAATTGGACCATGGTGGTCTGACCCAACTGCTTGAGACACATATCTAGAAATAGAGCTTTCAGCCTATATAGACTCGAAATGGTTGCATTGTCAATAATGAAGTTTACAGGATGAAATGACAGAATTGCCTGTAATTGTTCAAAATACATTTTAACACATTATGTACACAGATAGAATACACTATTGTGCTCCATAAATACAGTTGTGAAAAATAATGGCATGACTATTAACCAAGTTGAGGCCCAACTAGTTGCCATTCTAGAGGCGAGCCAGCGTCATCGCTCTCCTGCCTCTTCAAGCGGCTTCCATCCATCCGTCTTTCCAGCTGTTCTGTGGTGATGAATCTCCTCCCAGAGCCCCAGCCCCACTCCAGCAGAGAGCCCTCTTGTAGAAAGGCCTGTGGAGGATATAATGAATTAGGTGTCTACCCAGGGTTCCCCGACCTCTGACCCATGACATCATCAATCAAGGAGGTCCTACACTTAAGTGAAACGGTGGGCCCCAAGCCTGGAACGCTTAGCCCGGGCCCTGCCGGCAAGCAGGGGCCACTGATTTTCACTTGTTTTTATTTGTTTTCATAATCCCTTAGTGTTCGTCCTCGCTGATGTGTTTGGAAGGAATACACGACTCTGTCTATAATTTGTTTAAAGCTGGAAGAAGAGAAATATCGAGCGTTAAGTGAGAAGAAGGCTTGAAGATGGATGAAAAAAAATGGCAGACATGGCCCCCTCGCACATATGGAAAACATTTCTTTCCCTCCTCGCTTCTGCAGGGCGCAGTGCTTTTGCTGAAGGCCTGATGGTATTTTAGAGCAAAGGCACGAGTCAGGACATAGTGTATAAATATATATATGCTGTGTATTCATAGGTCTTCTGTCGTTCCACAGGCCAGTGTGAAGTCTTTTAAGCGTGGAAAAGTTTAAATTGTTGTTTGGATAACACTCATTGTGGATATGTGGATGTGAAGGGGTGTGTTCTAGGTAGGACCGTCTGCGTTTATGTACACAGAAGAATTGTGGGATTTCGGGAAAACGGGACGGAGGTTAGATCTCACCAGTTGTCCCTCCCTCCTTCTCTTTATCCTCTCCTCCGTCTCCCCTTCTCTCTCTCCTTCTGTCCTTCTGTCCTTCCTTTCTTCCCCACAGCGATGCAAAGATATATGAAGCCCCCAGTTTTTATCAGTTCACCTTTATGTTCTCGTTCACACAAGTGATTTACAATCTGTGACTCCCCACAGTGGGAAGGCACCGCTTCATGATTCTTTTTAAATTTGACACTGCTTACTTTTCCTCCTTGTATAAGCATATAACTACTGTACATTCTGTGCTTGGTGCACGTTGCTCTGTACGTATTTACCAGAGGTAGTATGGTTTAAGGTTTTGCATCTGATGCCTGTTTGTGCACCTGGTTTCATTTCATTTCATGTGATGTGATGTGAAAGATTTACTCTGATGGTTTCACCAGTCATAAACATTGCGGCTGCATCTGTAACATCCTGGGGTGAAATGGGGATGAAGCAAGACTACAGTATAGTGTGTTTTTTGTACATGAGTTTGTTTTAGTATGTCAGCATGCATAAGGGTGTGTAGAGTTGAAACAAATTGTTGATTAATCGATTAGACGATCAACAGAAAGTGAATGCATATTTATTAATAGTTTAAGTAATTTATCAAGCTAAAATGTCAAATGTTTCAGAAACATGCTTTGGTTCCAGCTTCTCCAATGCTTTTCTCTGTTGTCTATGATTGTAAATTAATTTTTGGGACACAAGAAGCAATCTGGGAAATTGTTATAATTAAGAAATAATAATAATAATAATAATAATAATAATAATAATAATAATAATAATAAAAGTTTAATTACAATTATAAAAATAATTAAAAATTAAAAATAATTTCTATATTTATCGATAACTAGAATTGATAATTGCAGCCCTAATGCTGTACCTCCGCAACAAGTATTTTATTTTTTTTCGTTTTGATTTTTTGTTGTTGAAATAAACAATAAAAAATAATCCCTGTGTTAAAATTTTAATGTGATAAAATAATATTTAAAAAATCCATTAAAAATGAAAAAAAAAGCTCTGTAAATGTAAGAATATAGGATATTTAAGCATTATAGTGTTACAAGTACTACAACATTATATGGTTATGTTTAACAAAAAAAGTAAAACATAGTCAAACAGAAAGATGAAAAAATATAGGTACAGATAAAATATACCAAAACATTGCACATATACATTATTATTATCATTATTATATATTATTATTATTTATATAAAATATAAAAAAACAACTAAATATCAATCAAAAACTACACTTAACGGTGGCTAATACATTTGGGTTTTAAATGATTTAAATAAGTCAAGTTTTGAGATGAACAGTAGGTTTTGCAGTCCGTTACTTCACTATTTGTATGAGTGCCGGCAGCGAGGCCTGTGGCTCAGTAATATAGATGAGGAGCAAAGTGAGGAGTGGTGTAATGGAGTGTTGGAAAGAGAGAGCAGCAGGCTGACGAATGGAGCCCACAGCGTCTTTCCGAGTGTCAGCGGGAGCTTCCAGAATGATAACCTCTGCTCCGCTCAGCTTCCAGCACCACGCAGCGGTTTCTGTGGCTTTTTTTTTTTACTACACAGCTCTCATCTCACATCTTACCTCACTACTCTTTGTGTTCTCTCTTCCCATCTCGCTGTCCCTCCTCCTTTTCTCTTATCATCCTCCCTCACTTCCAGCCAGACTCGGGTCCCGGACCTCTCCTGCTGGCCGGATACGAGGACGGTTCCCTGTTGCTGTGGGACGTAACCCAGAGGTCCGAGCTGAGCCGAGCCAAAGCCCACCCTGAGCCCGTCATGTGTTTGACCTTTGACACCAAGCGTCTGAGGGGCATATCTGGCTCCTCTGAGAAGAAACTCTCCTCCTGGATGCTGGACAGACAGAACAACCTGCAGGTCAGCAGAGAACAGGCTTAGAGAGGATAGTGTGTTGTCTAGTCCAGTGGTTCCCAAACCCCCACAGCCCTGTCAGATGAACTAATGTACCCGTTCATCCATTCATCCACACACCCATCATGATTTCACCTCGTATTTAAAACTATTAATTATGACAGCTACCAATACACAGTAAAATGTGCCAAAGGTTGGCAAGCATTCTTAAGGAAGGCCAGTATTCAGTAGATATTGTTACAATACATTTTGCATACAATTGAAATATCATTGTTTAGGTTGGCTTTTTCAATTTTGTATTCGTACTACTACCGTGGAGTGGCCAAAGCTCGACATTAAACCATTTATGCATTACTTTTAGCTAACTATTTCGATCATTTATCCATTTTTTAAGCTAACTTTTTAACTGTTTATCCATCACTTTTAGCTAACTACTTCAGCCATTTATCCAATACTTTTAGTTTGGTATTGTAACCATTTAAACATTACTTTTAGCTAACTATTTTAACCATTTTTCCATTACTTTTAGCTAACTGTTAAACAGTTTAGCCATTACTTTTAGCTACCTATTTGAACCATTCATCCTTTACTTTTAGCTAACTGTTAAACAGTTTAGCCATTACTTTTAACTAACTATTTGAACCATTTATGCATTACTTTTAGATAACTATTGTAACCATTCATCCATTACATTTAGCTAACTGTTTAGACTTCTCTGCTTGCTTGCTAATTCTTGCCGTTCGCAACATGTCTTCAGGTTTTACAGCTGACTAAATGTGTCGATATATTTTTTTTAATCAAATCACAATACCTATTTGAATTAGTTGTTGTTGATGTAGTTATTCTGCAATCTTTGCAAGTACACCTTGACAACTGCAGAAGCACCTTCTGGGGTACAAGTGGCCCTGGTTGGGTAACCACTGTAATGTCCCCCTACCTGCTAACTAATTGTTGCACAAAAGAGTCAGCTAAATGCCATGAAATATTATAAAAAAGGTAATGGTGGAGATAGGAGGAGAGGAGAGTTGCCTTTCTTTAGGCTCTCTTGGAAAACATCAGGGGCCAAAGAGGAAGAGGCTCAGTAGGGCTCCGGGGGCCATAAATCAGCTGCTGGTTACACAGCGTTGGCAGGGCCAGGGGCCAAGGGCCGGGCTGAAGCTGTCACTCCAGACTCAAACCACCCACACATACACACTGACACATAGTCACACATTAGGCCTGGATAATATATAGAGTTTTGGATAAAAAAAAAATGCATCCCAAAATTAGGAAAATTCATGTCGTCAACAAAAACAACTACAACATTCCTCTTGATTGGAATACTATTAAGATGCATACTTAGCTTGAAATCGCTGGTTCTCACACACATATAGTAAATAAACTAAAGCCTATGCCAGAGCATCTTCTGCCACACCAAAAGAGACACATCAGCTTTGTACCATAATTCATTTTACATAACAGCCAGCGCTTCAGAGACTTAACGCCTCATTTGAAGCTGTATTTTCTCTTGATTTCATGAGCAAAAGGGAATGCTCCCATTTTTCAGCCAACCCCCATGAATCAGAGCAGAAGGGAACATGAGGCTGACATAGTACACTCCTGCACGGTCAAGGGGTATTATTCTTTCCGAGGCTTTTTACAAATGAATGCTTGAATTAGAAATATTTGCAAAGCCCCAATTTTTTCATCCCGAAAATGTGTCTAGAAAAACATTTGATTCAATATACCAAAAACAGGAGGAGAGTGGTTATTTGGTTTATTTTGCTCAAGCAACAAAATATTGATTCAGCATGTAATCCAGGATGAGGACGACAGGAAAAAAGCACAAGGAGAGGGAAAAGATCCAACGGGGGCTTTTAAATTATCCTGAAGTGCAGCTCAGTGTGACGTCCAGACAGCTATCCTCAGTTCTTCCCACAAAAGTATTTTTGTGTGGCAGCAGTAAGGGGGGGGCGGGAGGACCTGCCGGGTGGCGGACCCGGGCCCCGGGTCCTGACGGACGACCCGTGAGAGGTAATAAAAATATCAAAACCTCGGAGGCCCCTTAACCAAACAAAAAACACATCTGCAGTAAAGGGAACAGTAGTTCACAGTGGGAGGCTGCAATAAAGGCTGAGGAGGCTATAAGTGCCACAGCATCCCACTTCCCCGCAAATTACCCCTGCGATACCATTGAATATAGTGGAACTGGCTGGCAAGGAAGATAGATGCTTTTTGTGAAATGGAGGGGGAAACTGGATGTGACACAACACAGTGCAGTTATGATTTAGTGAGGCTGAAGGGCTGTGAAGTGAGCTTATCAAGCCCAGATAAAGACAGATAGCCTCAGGAATGGAGGTTAATGTAGTACACATGGCTCCCAGAGGCCTTTATCTGCTGTTTGACCTGGCTATAGCCTGATATCTTTTCATAGTAATGAGGCATCATCTTCAGCATTTTTTATTTTTTTCTCCTTTCCTTCCAGCGTACATTTTTGGGAATGTGTCAGGGTGAGATTATGAAGGCGTGGGTGTTGGGGTTTACAAGCCGTTAAGCCAGATGGACATATATTTAGGCGGCCACTCAAATGTATTGACAAGTGCGGTGACGTGTTCCTCCAGGAGGAAGAAGAAGACAGAGGTCGCGGACAGGAGAAGGAGAAAGCAGGTATAGACAGAGGAAGATTAGCAGTGTAAATCAAGCGTGGCTGACAGCGAGCTATTTCTGAGACTGATGACAGTTCTCTGCAGGTGGAACTCCTGCCGCTCATCTTCACTACCCATATCCCCCCAGAAATCACTTACATAGTGTCTTCTGTGAATTCTTGCAGCTGTCAGCCAATCCTGCTATGCCACCTGAATCATTCAAAGGTCATATCAGGCCCAACCTCTATTGGACTGATGTATGTATGAGCTGCTGTCATAGAAATTATGGCTCTCTTTTTTGAGAACCCCCTCCTCCTCCTCCTCCTCTTCTGTCTTTTCTGAATGGGATCGCTCGCCTGTTTGACACATCCATCTCCCGTCAGCCAGCGCCAAGCTCTGACAGGCAAGGTGACAAAAGGCTGTAATCTCCCCGCTGCCAAGTGTGATTCAGGGACAGGGTGTGTCAGAAATACCTGCGAAAAAAAAAAGCCTCCCAGCCGCTAGGCTCGAGTGAGTGAGCGATGATGGGACGTTTCAGTAGATGAGCGTGAACGCCAAGATCCGTGCCAAGACCGAGGAGGAGAAGGCCGGGGGAGAGAAGTGGAGCAAGGCTTGAGTGAGATCTGCCAAGTGGACGCTCCTTTTGAACGTCTCCTCTGTCGGTGAGATGCTACAAAAGAGGATCCCGAAGTGTGAGTTTGTGTTGGATCTGTCGTAGGCCCACAAAAAGTCTAGTGGGCCCAGCTGCTGAGCAGAGCTGGTAGCCTCCTGACAGCTGAGAAAGCTGGCGTTGAGACAGTGTGTGTGTGTGTGCATGCTGTAACACAGGCCAGGAAGGAGTGTTCAAACAAAAAAAAAAATGATGAAGCCCAAAGACGGATTGTGTCTCTGATGAGATAGTAAGGAAGCAAGGGGAAGAAAAATGGGGTGTCAAATAAAATGAGCCAAGACTCCCCGGTTAGAGCCAATGGATTTCATTACAGATTTAGGCCTGGTTAATGGCAGCGCTTAAGTCAGCAGCGTTTTCTTGGTGTTCCTTCAGCAGTGGTGTGGCCCGAAAGCAAGAACAACAATGCTGCTGCCGGAGAACATGGAATTACAATGACAGCACACTATTTTCTTTTTTAGGAACAAAGAAGAGTTAAAGCAGCAGTAGGCAGATTGGAGCAAAGAAAGTTTGTATAAAACGGTCAATATATCCTGACAGTAGTGCTTGAGACAGGTAATCTGAAAAAAACCATGTGCCTCTGTGTCCTCCGGTGCTCCTAATGGTATCTGCAAGATTTCACAGACAAGAGGAAAACAACCAATCAGAGCCGAGCTAGAGCCTTGCCGTCTCTGAGCAGCTGTCAATCACTCGCGAACTCCGATCAAACGGTCAAACTAGGCAGCGCTGATCAAATATGAATCGATATTCTGTTACTGTAATGACTATTTCTATTTAGTTTGACCGTTTGATCAGAGTTCGCGAGTGATTGACAGCTGCCTCCGTTGATTGAACAGCCGATAGGAATGCTCTCTCTCTGAAATGACCTGTGATTGGCCAAATTCTGCCGTCACGGGCTAGATTTTCTAAAGCCGGAAAACAGAGCCATGAGGAGGTGCAGAAGTCTAGTTTTCTCTCAGAACACTTGAATTACAAAATGCTGAAAGGTTATTATGGATTAATATTCTGCCTACTGCAGCTTTAATCTGCTGATTGTTTTCTCAATTAATCGATTAGTCATTTATTCTATAAAATCAGCGTATTTTCCGAGAGCCCGAGGTGACAAATTTAAATAGCTTTTTTTTGTCTCACCAACAGTCCAGAATAGGAAATACGATCCTTTGCTTTCTTGCCTAGAGTTTGTTGTTGTCGTTACCACTCTCATGTCTGAACGGTAAATATGAAGCAGCCAGTTAGCTTAGTTTAGCACAAAGACTGGGGAAACAGGGAAACAGGTAGCCTGGCTGTGTCCAAAATATCAAACTATTCCTTTAGAAAATGACTTGAAGGTCCAGTGTGTAAGTTTTAGGGGGAGCTATTGGCAGAAATATAATATAATATTAATAAGTATGTTTTGCTGCACCTTTAAATGATTAATTGGTTATTAAAATAGTTGTTTTCTATCAATCAGCTAATTGATCGTCTCATTTTTCCTACTCTAATGTCATTATGCTATATCTAAAAAAAAAAAACTATTTCTTGTGCTGCAGTGTTAATCAAAACACGGGTAGATGCTATATATGACCAAAACTAATATTACTGTCAGGCAGCAACTAAAATGTATTAGGGCTGCAGCTATCAATAATTTTAGTATTCTAACGATTATTCCATCGATTAATCAAGTAATCGGATAATAAATTATTTTGCTTTATTGAGGAGCAATAGTAAATATACAAAAGAGAAAATAAGACGGGACTCTTAAAGGGGAACTATGGCGATTTTCAAAATTCATACATGTTATTCATATGGACTAAGACAGTCCAAAAAAAAATTGTAAGTATGAACAACTCTCTCCCAAATCCAAAAACTAGAGTGCAAAAACTCAAACTCGTAATGTCACAGGGTATGAAGTGTGGAGCTGCTCCATAGACAATGAATTGGGAGAGATGTTCTAGATGATTAAACAAAGCCTCGATGCAAAGAATTTGCTATATAAATATCAGAAATAGTAAATTACAATTTTCTAAAAAAATTGCCTTCAAATTTATTTATTTTTTGTCCAGCTGACAATCAGAAATATATTCCATTTACAATTATATCAAGCAGAATGATGCAGCATATTGAGCATGTTTGTAATTTTTATTTGATAAATAACTTTCAAAATTGTTGGCGATTAATTTTCTGTTGATCAGTTAATCAACTCATCGTTTCAGCGCTATTATTGCCACATGAAATCACAGAGTAAACACTGATCGCTGGCAGCTTATAGCTGCACATGAGCACCTTTCATTTTATATTATAGCTCAGGACGACCTTTTTTTCCTCACTGGTCACTTTTCTTTCTACTTTCTCAGACTGTAGAAAAGTCCAAACAGTTTGCCAGCCAGCCCTGCTGAATGACCATTACTACATCATTAGCCATTTACCGCTTACAACTGACCCTTTAATGAAACAAATGCCTTTTCCTGACACAAACTATGGGAAGCAAAACAAACAAAAACAGACACTTAAACCCATCATTATCAGGCCTCTAATGCAAACCAGATGGAGAGAGGTAGGGCCATACCAACTCCTTGAGGTAATAACAAAGCTCCAAACAATCTTTCACCCCCCCGGGTTGCTTTGTGTCAGTGTATCTGGCTTGTTTGGTCTAACCGGCCACACTCTCTTTCACACTAGTGGTGCCAGCGACGATGGTTTGCTAAACAAAACAAAAAAATCCCATCACTGCCTGTTCTGAACTTAGCTTTCTCACTCTGTTTTGATCAATGGCATTCCTCCCTGCTCTCTCTCTCTCTCTCTCCCTTGCATTCCACTTTATCCACTTGGGCTATGAGTACCTGGCTTATATCTTCCACATGCAGCTTGTGGATGGTTCCTGCCCGGAACAGGAGCATGCAGATAAATTCTCCACTGTCTCCTCCCATCCAAGGCCATTAGTCTCCTTAGACACAGCTTATGAAGTCAATTATACGCTGTCCAGTTTGATTTCAGCTCCCATATCCAGATGTTTGTGTCCCATCTGCAGGTCCGGCAGAGATCCCCAGCCCGCAGGAAGAGCACGTTCGCTCCCCAGGAATGCCCATCACAGCAGGCCCTTCAGATAGCGATCTTAGCCGCCATTTATTATAATATGTCAGATTGTTGCCCCTTTTAGAGAGATTGATACAGTCCTTGGACACCGTAGATCACAGGGAGAGGGAGCTGTGGCTAATCTTTAGCAGGCAGACGTTACAACAATGTATTTATCGGGTCTCTTCTCCCGCTGACCAGACCTTTCAGTGCGAATGTAATTCATCAGAGGCGCTTAAAGCAACAAGGCCTCAGCAAACAAGCATTTCAGCGAGAGGGTCTCTCTCCTCTCTCTCTCTCTCTTTCTCGCAAACTGTGACAAAGGTAACTCGAGCCCCGCTTCCAGAATAGGCCTCCCTAACTCCAAACCAAATAGCGGGACGCGGAGAGATCTGCTCGCGGCCCTCGTGCCGTAATGCTTTATGGCCGATGATTGAGTCCCAGGAGTCTCCAGCCAGGTTCAACAGACATCCAGCCTCACACTTGGACCTCCGTCATCAGATCAGCTGATAGTCTCTCCCTGTCGGTGTTTGTGTTGGCCTCAGTTTCCTAGACGGCAGTGATTAATCGACTCACTGACCTAATTAGTTTGTGTGATTATTTTTGTCTCCTTATTTGCATGAACATTAGGGCTGGGACGATGCACCATCTCCTGATTCGGTACCATCACGATACGTGGGTGCTGATTCGATATGTATTGCGATTTTTAAGTATTGCGATTTGACAAGGATTGCGATTTGATATTATGATTTATTGCGATTTTTGTTAACTTTTTTAACACTAGACGACGGGAAACAAATTGAATCAGGGACTTTAACTTAAAATATCTAAATAATTACATTAAAATGTTTGATTTTCAGCGTGTATAAAGTCAGAAGTGTCCTGACGTCAAATATATCAGTCATTGTCAGGAATTATTTTTCAATTTCCCAGCAAACCCAAAGACATTTCCCTCACAAATTAGTGATATTTTCTTTTTAATTTATAAGGGACATGTCATTTTTCATATTTCTGGAGAATATAATCCAATCAATTTTATTTCCATATACGTATTTTGTATATACAGTTCCCTTAGTTAACACCTTAATTTGAAAACCGGACATAGTCACACGTGTATGCTTCCTCTAACTTCTCCAAGGTGGTCTCTAGCTCTACCGTCAGCTCCGTTCTCTTTATCCATCCATGGTCGGCTCCATCGGGGCCGTTTGAATGCATTTAACATAAATGTCAGTATATGGGTGCTCTACAGTTGTAGCGTCGGCCGATTTGACCACGGAGATGAGAGTGACGGCCGACTTGACCGCGCGTTACCGCAATACAATAACGTTTCCTGTCCGTGACAGAGTTAGCATGCAGCTTTAGCCGTGATCTCTAGCTCTGCTTTTCCTGCGATGTGTGAAACCCAAAGTGTTTCCATACTTTACTGGATGTGTAGTTTTTACCACGCTGGATTTAAAATGTGAGGGTGCAGGTCGTATCCATGCAGACCCTCTGGAGTTTTCTACTTTCTCATTTCGGCTCGCTGCGGTTTGTTTTGGTTTTGACGGATACGGAACGGATATGACGTCAAGTTACTCAGACTACAACAATAAAAGCGGTAACTTCCTTCTTCTTCCACGTAGACTCAAATGAAGCAAATATATCGATTCTGGCATTTTAAATCGTAAAAAAAAAAAAAAATCGGGATACATAGGTGAATCCATTTTTTTCCCCCACCCCTAATGAAGAATAGGATCATTTGGTTTTAGGTTTCTCTGAAAATTACCACAGAGCAACTGCTCCTCAGCATCCTTGGCCTTTGCAAAGTGTTTGTAGCAGGTGTGTCATGTCATGTGTGTGTTTGATACGTAGTTCTAACCTGCTAAGATCCTTTTCCTCTTTGTGTTTTAACAGCTCCAGGACGGTGTGATGCTGGTGAACCCCGGGGTCTCCCAGCTGTGTATCAGGGGAGACGGCAAGCTTCTGGCATCAGCGGGCTGGGACCATCGGGTGCGGGTATTCGGGTGGAAGAAGCTGCGGCCACTGGCGGTGCTTCAGTACCACACTGACATGGCGCTAAGCGTGGCCTTCTCTGACCACCAGGACCCCAGACAAAGACTGCTGGCTGCTGGATCCAAGGATCAGCGGATCAGCCTGTGGTCAATATACAACGAGGGAGCGGACACTGGCTGAGCCTCTGAGCTCTGGGAGGATATATGGACTTTTAATGGGATCAGTAGCCAATAATTCAGTAATAGTCCAGTGCAATGGGTTGCTAACTGGACAAATGGACTGTGTATATTATATTTAGCTACTTGTCTCTTGATATTGAGATCCTGCTTTGACGTCCCCCTCTAGCACCAAGAGTATGGTACATGTCCATAGGGGCCGCACTTCCCACCATTGGACGCTTTATGGGCTGCCACTAGACACGAGGCATGAGGCACCCGATTGAACGAACGCTTTTCCTCGTGGGCTGCTGCTCCCAGCTTTCTAACCGGAACCTACATGGCGGCTCGTTTGGAAACTTTCTTCTCTTATTTCATGAAAATAATTCACCGAAATGTGTTTTATGCGAGAAATAAGACATGCAGTCGCTAAATGTGTCTTTATTTTGGATCGACAGCGCTTAGTTTCAAAGTTTCTAGGGAGTTTCCAGAGGCGGTGAGTCGCGTCGGACGCCCCGGATTTGCTTAAAGTAGCCTAGACATCAACTTTATGCAAATCATTGTCTCTAATCACGCTACCAGAATGCATTGCACGGCTGCTTACATAGACAATGAATGGGAAGCGAGGAAAGGACGGAGGCTGTGGACATGTACCATTAAGAGAATGAAAGATACAGTAGTAAAACAAAGGAAATACACCTACACTGCCCCTGCTCAGTTGATTACATTTCTAAAAATAGTAGCATCTGCATGGAACCTGAGTTCAACTTATAGTAACATCTGGATCTAGCGACATGCTGAATAGTGACGTAATGAGGTAAGGAAAAAAGTGTTGTTACTGATAGGGATGTCACGAGAACCGATACTTCGGTACCAAGTCGGTGCCAAAATTTAAAAAAAGTGACGGTACTCTTTTTCTACAGTACAGAAGGTACCGTACGATGCCTGTAATGTAGTGATGTGACAGTGAGGAAAATTTTCCCACCGGTTAATAAACTTGTGACAACACCGGTGTTACCGATTGCACCGGACATTTTACAAGAAAGATTACGGTCAATATGTGCAGAGCGCTGACTCTGATCTGTACCGTCGGGTGGCGGTGTGTCTAGCTTCTCCGCGGGGCTCCGCTGCGGGGGTCTACCTGGCGCCGCTGTTCCGTGCACACCGGCTGTGACGGCTCCATCCACCTCGCGGCGATTACCTCACTAACGTTATGGTTCCCTTATAGCGTTGGGATTAAATGTGAAATATTGCCAAATAGGTGCGTTTGCTTTTCACTTCGACAACAAATCCTCCGCTCCTGCTCCTACTCCTGCTACTGAATAGCAGATGCGTTCACGGTCAGTATGTGTGTGTCCGTCGTCTGACTATGATACGCCAAAATGAACAAAATTAGAACAATTATTTTTATTTATTACTTAAAGGTTACATGCCTCTGTTTTTTGTAATGTCCAAATGTTTTTAATAAAAGAGTGCGTGTTGAATTACATGGGATTTATTGTTTTGTTTTGTTTTTACCGTGGTATCGAATTTGGTATCCAGAATCGTGGAAATTCACCGACTACTAGATTTAGCTAATTTCCCCGTTCATGACAACTGTACGGAGGGTGAATTCTTATATAACTCACCTGTTTATATTATATTAAAGCTTAAAGTTCGGCATAATTAAGGGTGTGGCCACAGGTGGGTGCCACACCAGGTCGCTTAGCTGCTAGCTGTGTCCATTTCTGCGTCGTTCAGGTCGGCCTCAGCTCCACCAACGTTTTCTCCGGGTTCTCCGGTTTCCTCCCACAGTCCAAAAACATGCAGGTTAATTGTTGACTCTAAATGTCCCGTAGGTGTGAATGTGAGCGTGAATGTTTATCTGTCTCTATGTGTCAGCCCTGTGATAGTCTGGAGACCTGTCCATGGTGTAACCCCGCCTTCACCCAATGTCAGCTGGGATCGGCTCCAACCCCCCCCGCGACCCTGAACAAGATAAGCGGTTACAGATAATGTCTATTCATGCATTTTCTATTTACACAGCGTATGTCCGGCATAGTGTAAATTGTCTTTAATAAGATTTCCTTAAAATGTGAGGCCAGTTAAAGTATCTGATATATTTCAAATAGTTAATCAGGCACTTGCTGACTTTTTCAGCCCACTGTTTGCTGAAGCCTTTTGTGATGCTCTGTGCAGCTATGTGATTGTGTTGACTTATCTGATGGGAGATTTGCTCCAGTGGAGCTGAATTTGCGGTATACGACGCACCTGAGCAGCTATGTAATCTGGTGTTGTTATTCTAGCAGGTTTTAGCTTAACAGACAGGCCCCTCCAGCCTGACCTGAGATGTATTTGTCAAACAAGGTTAATCACAGCAGGGGCATGAAGAACAGAGGGCTGTTGGTTTAAGAGAGGTGCTGATCTGCAGATGCTCTCCTTGGTCAGCATTATCTGTCCATGAGCTGATTTTCTTTTCTTAGCAAGTATTACCTCTTTGTTAATCAAAAAGATCAGAAAAAAACCTGAAGAAATCTAAATCAATGTAACCATCAGGCTGAAAAATGCGTTATTATTGCGTTAGCTTTGATTGCTCCCAAAACAAAGATATGTTTTAACGTCCTCTGTAAGAGGAATCGGCAGCATTTGCATTTTAAATTAAGACAATTGTTGACTTCTACATCAACTTCACTCGTAATGCCAAATGCAGATGTCTTTTTAAGAAACAGACATTTGTCATGAACAAGGCCAAGGGTCCTGTTGTGAAAGTCTCAGAGAAAATAGAGAGGTGTTGTTTTTCTGTCCACTGTCTCTAATAATATCTCTGTGAGTCAATGAGCAGCATGGGAGCTCATGTGTTACAACACTGTGCCGAGAGGCCGGGGGCTTCAAACGCTCGACGTTCTGCTTCATAAAGGCTTTGTCTCCTGGGATGACCCCGAGTTGAGAAGCTCATCGTGCTGTACAGGAAAGGCCTGAGAAATCAAAGGGCCAGACCAGCATAATCATTAGTGAACAGAGGAAAGACAAGGTCATTTGCTAGACAAGCTGCCTCGCCGTGACGCTACTGTCATTGAAAAAAAGTGCAGTTTTTTTTTTTTTTTTTTGTATGAGTTGTGTTTGTACTTGGAACTTGTTTAAAACCCATTGACATAACTTTTAAAAAACTAGCGCTGTCAAAGTTAACGTGTTAACGCGTTAATGCAAATTCGTTGACGCTGACAGCTGTTGTTGCCTGTTGGGCTTGAGTTTGCCATGTTATGATTTAAGCATATTTTCTATACTAAATGCAGTACCTGTGAGGGTTTCTGGACAATATTTGTCATTGTTTTGTGTTGTTAATTGATTTCCAATAATAAATATATACATACATTTGCATAAGGCAGAATATTTGCCCACTCCCATGTTGATAAGAGTATTAAATACTTCACAAGTCTCCCACTAAAGTACATTTTGAACAGATAAAAAATGTGCGATTAATCATGATTAACTATGGACAATCATGCGATTAATTACGACTAATTGATCAATTGACACCCCTAAAAAATCCACATGGCATAAGATCTTTTTTTTTTTGCTTACTTCTTTTTCCAAGTGCGTGGTTTTAATGACATGTTTTCCTTGTTCCCCGCAGAGCTCCATCTATACCTTTTGTGTCTGACCCCACTGGTGACATCTTGCATTCATAACAGCTTCCTAACTCTCCTGTTGGCTTTGAACAAACACTAGAGGTGGCGTGGGCCAGCTTCCGTCCATTCTCTGATAAATCAAATGCCGGGTCCATTGGTGCAGATGTCTGCTGAATGGAGCAGACGGCAGCCCACCGGCCTCTTTAGAAGCGCCTGGTGGGGTGGCGGTGGACCTCGTAAATCACTTCATAATGGATCATTTAGGAAGTCAATAAATGGACAGGGAGACCGTCTGCACAATAGGCCCTGTGCTTCACTTATCACCTAACGTGTGTCTTCCTCGGCCTTCAAGGTCAGAGGTCAGCCCGGCTTTGGGATGGGACATAATCCGTTGGGTTGTGTGGGTGTGTGTGTGTGTGGTTGATGCTGTAGTCATGGAAGTGTCAGACGTCACACTGAGCCTGATTATTTAGAAAACATAAATGGTGAAAAAGAATGATTCTGTATAAGCCAAAACCAATGTTCCGCCTCATGGTTAAGTTGGTTTTATTTATTTTTTCAAATGTGACTTAATACAGAACGTATCGAGGCTCTTGCCCAGTGGTGGTGATGTTGACGTTCTGCATAAAATGTCCGTCAGCAACCTCATGCACACCATAAACCGTAGTGCCTTTTGTATTAGTTGAGAGGCCATAGGGGGGGCAACGTGAAACACGTGTTCTGTTGTTTAGGCAGAGGACTCTGATTGGTTTACCTGGCTTGTTTTTAATAACTGTCCCCAGATACGGCAGGCAGGCAGGCAGGGAGGCGGGGCTCAGCAGAAATGTACACAGAGGTGAAGCGAACGAATCCAGATAGGCCTGTCACAACAGATGTTCCAGATGCAGCCGAGTGTCAAATGATGCCTCGGGTCGCATTATCATCCATCCTCTGCCTCTTCATACTTCACCTTGGCACCGTTTCTCCTGGAGCCTGACACATCTGGGCACATGAATGGAACTGGGCCTGTAAGCAGGTTTGCTCTTTTCCTCTGTGTGAAATGAAGGACACATTGAAATATTGTGCTTGAAAATGGCCTAGGCCTGTTGAAAGCATGCCGGAGCCTATTAAGGTTCATGTGTAGAAATGTAATGTGGAAAACATTTGCCAATACAGGCACCATACTGACAGCATTAGTTGGTATTGAGGTGCAATTCATTAAAATCCCTCCAGTAGGCGCACTTTCTCTGATTGCCACTTTGAAAAAAAATCAGTTCACTTATTTAGTGTGCAAGATCTGTAATCTCAGCCTATTAAACTATATATTTTTAAGAAAAATCTTAATTCAGATCACTTCATTAATGTGCTAAATACTAAAAATCCCCTGGGTTCCTTATTTGTACAGGCTCTTTCTTTCAGGTCCCTTCAGACTGTAGGGCAGGGTTACAAAATGAGGTCCTCAGGCTTCAATGTCAAGTCTCCCAGACTGATGCATGCTACGCCAGGGACACCATTTATTAACAGTGCAACATATGTAGAACATTTTCATTGCTGGATAGGGTTTGCTACAAAATTGGACAACTGTTAATAGCGCAGGTGGTGAGAGAAAACGAGAAGGCTGCTTATTTATTGCAGCGGTGAGATGTGTCGTGTATATTTACTAAAGTAATGTACGCAACTACACATCTGAGATACTTGTACTCCTATTAACATTTAATGTTACTTTACACTTCAATTCAGAGCCAAATGTGTAGTTGGTTTACAGATTAAGTTTTTACGTACAAACCAAGCTAATCAAATATAATGCATTGTTATGGATTAAACTACCTAACAGTAAGCTATATAAAGTAGTTAAAATTAGGTCCACCTTGACAAACTGTAACAGTGAAAAGCTGCGTAATGACTCCGTGATAATAATCCAATAATATAATATATGATAGAGCACTGGCAGTGGTCATTTTTCTGAATTATGAATAGGCCTCCTACATTAAGTTTATTTTCCTAATGATAAATTCATTTAAGCTCTGTTTTCATTGCAGAGCTATTACTTTTATTTTGCATTATTGCTATTTTTACTGAAGTAGGCTGAATGATCTGAATGCTTCCTCCACAACTGCTCAATTGTTTTCTCACTGCACTAATTAACTTGTAATAGGCTATAAAGGTTTTCTTACTTTGCCCGTTGGCTACTGCAGCCCTTACAGTGGATCCTTGTAGTTTTAGTGGATCCTCAGCAGTCGTTGGACACTGGAAGCCACAGAAGTGGATGTATAGAGCAGAGGTTCTCAAATGTTTTGGGGCCAGGGACCCCTTACAGGGTCGAAATTTCTCCCAAGGAACACCTCATACAGTAAGCGTAACAATTAATCGACAATCGTAACTAAGCATATGCTTACTACCATTTGTACTCTTTGCCATGGGAACTATTGTAAAACGTTTTAACATAAATACTTCAGACCTGTCTTCAAACACATTTCAATTTGAGTCATGTTAATACCACGGTCTCCAAACATTTAAAATTACCAGTTTAATGCTGACTTTCAGTAAGTGTTTCAACTTTAACACAATGAATGTATTGTTCCTCATTCAAATCGTTGGCAGAAAGCTCTGAACAAATCATAACAGAAGTTATCGTAACAAAACATATAATAGTAATTAAGCATATTACTTCAGAAAATTCTGATTGGAATAATTGCATTAGAGTGAGTGAGGTGACTGATTCATAATGTAATCACAATCATATCAGAGTTTCTTTTAGCCCACAGCTAACATGTACTCTTTAATGATACAGCACAATTTTATAATTTATAGCAAATTATTTCACAGACCCCCTGACAGAATGCAGTGGACCCTTGGGGGTCCCCGCACCCTACTTTGAGAACCACCGGTATAGAGAGTATAAGCATTACACTTACCTTTTTAGCAGGATACTTTTTAACCTAAATGGAAATTATGGGGCCCATTATAATTTGTACATAAAATCGGGAGAAACTTTATTAAATTACTTTTATTCTGAAAATACAACTGGTTGTAGGTTAGTTCGACATGAGGTCACAGTTCTCCTTATTTAGACTAAATACTCCGTACATTAACAGTCTCATTGATGTTTCCTCTGTGGTGTGAAACCTATAATTAGTCCACGTATCGCCTTTTGACCCTTCTTCCACAGCTTGTTACCCTTTCTTCCCCAACAACCCCCCCACGAGCCCCGGCGGTGCGGCGGTAACCCCAGTGTCGTCTCGCGGTGCTTCTGGGCTTCCGAGCCGGCTGCTCCTCAGACACCTGCAGGCTGCAGGCTGCAGGCCGGCGACGGTCCACAGCAGGCGGCTTCCTGACCAGACTACACACGACATATTACATGTAGTGGGGTCTTTTGTGTGGGTGAGTTAGCCTAAAACATTTTGAAAGCAGTTATATTTTTATTATTTGTTATTTGGTGTAATTATAACTCGACGTGATAAAAACTAGCTATTTTAATAGCTAATAATAGCCTGTTAGAGATAAAATAGTCGATGAAATAGGCTACACAATAAAGAATTAGCCGACTAAAATTAAAAATAGACACACTATATGCCTATGAATCTGTCTGAACTTTAAATAAATTGACGCCAAACGGAGGGTTAATTATCTTTAGTGAAACTTGTCAAATAGCATATTATCAGCCAGCCTATATTTGTTCCATTAGGCTAATAGCTAGCAGGCTAAATTATTAATACGTCATTGTACATATTGGCTTCTTAATACAGTTCAATGTAAAGTAAAAGCTTTAGTCAGCGACCAAACGAACAAAAGAAACTCTACAACCAATTAGTCTGCGTTTAAATGAGTGGAAACATTATTTAACCTTTGACACCTTTACAAGCCATTAAACAGTCAGAGGTCAGAGGTCAGGCGCCCTCAGGCATCCTTCCACCTCCTCTCTGCTCAATGGCAGCGGGTTCATGGAGAAAAAATACATTATTGAAATGAATCATTAGGGGACGTTTCCCTTTTGTATCGTGACAGGCACAAATCCCAAAGCAGACTTTTTTTTTTCCTCCCAACGAGATTAACCTTGACAACAAAGCATTCCTCATATAGGACTTCACATAGGAGATGGAAATGTCTGCACGGATAGGAGACGGTGACATGCTTAAAATATCACCCAACTGTCCCATTAAATATGACCAATGATATCCTTTCAGGGAGAGGGGAAATGTAAATGCTGTCTTTTTTCCACTTTGTATGACACATGACATGGCCTCTTATTTTCTTGGCAGTAAGTTTTTTCAAATTTCAGAATTTAGATTAAATATATACATATTTTTTATCAAATTATTTGCACATTATTTTGATAATAAATTACTTTTAAATGTCCAATAAGTTGCATAATATTCCAATTACTAAAAGTATTATCCTCTAAAATGATTTGCACATTATTTTGATAATAAATGGCTTTTAAATGTCCAACAAGTCGTATAATATACCAATTACTAAAATTATTATCCCCTATAATTATTTGCACATTATTTTGATAATAAATGGCTTTTAAATGTCCAACAAGTTATATAATATTCCAATTACTAAAATGATTATATATATGTATACATATACATATACATATGCATATATATATATATATATATATATGTATATATATATATATACATATATATATATAAATATATTAAATCTTTCACTGCAGTAATACAGTTTTGAATGACTTCTTGATGCATATTTTGTTCCTTTATCAATGAAAAAGAAAATTGCAGTCTGTAATGTGACCACATTTACTTCAATTGGTTTTATCAAAACTAAGAGGGAAGTGTGTGTAGAAGTAGGAAGTATGGTCGATGAGTGCATTCATGTGTGTATATGCTTTTTTTTTTTTTCTTTCATAGAACCAGGTGCAGATTTCAACATTTGAACTATAGTGCAGTCTAATGTTTAGACAGCCTCCAAGTCCTGACTCCCAACGAACTGCAGGAGCAGCGGACACCTCAACCCAATTCAACAGGGCAAATCCGGTCGGAGAGACCAGAACAATGCTATCAGTGAGGTAAGCTTTTTTTTAACCCTCCCCCTTCAGCAGTGCAACAGCACACAGCGCTTTGAATGGAAGATCTCCTCACTTTTTTTTATGAATTACAAGAATTTAATGTTTATTTTACAGATACAGAACAGTCATTCTGCTTCATTTATTTACTTTGAATTGCTGCAAGTCAGTGCCATGGTACAAGCTTCTCAGAGCGGCTCAAGATGTTTCAAAAATCAAATCTTGTATTTTTTTTTTTTTCCTCAAACAAAAACATTGGGGTGTGTTTCAACACCCTCTCTGATGAGCTCAACATGCAAACATCTCGTCTACCTAGGAGGTTGATGGACTATATAACATATGGCTTTTTTGAAAGCAATAAAAACAAGGCAAATCAAAAAGTGCATCCAACACAAAAAAAAAGAATTCAATTCCAGTCTGTGATCAAAGGTGTTGTCCGTGTTAAGGAGAGGTCCCTCCTGTCTCCTCTGTTTGATGGCTCAATGTCTGCACCGCTCGGGTAAGAGGTGCCCTGGCGTGGAGCTACTGCCATTTGGGTTCAAAGGTCAAAGCAGACCTCTTCAAGGACTCAGAGCAGGTGCCCGTGCTTCACGCAACATTTCCTTTAAATAAATACCGCAGGGTTTATCCAGCAGAGTTTCAGCCCGTGAATGCACCCCGCAGGTTGCGTAAACCATCAATAGACTGTGTTGCCTTTCCTGCCTGTTTCCATTCCCACAGTGCTTAGCGCCGTTAGGCCTGGTGGACAGCAGTCATTATCTGGGCCCGTAGTCATAGTTAGAGGGGCCACTGGTGGCTGAGTACATGTTAGCTGTGGCTGGGTTCATGTGGTGGTGGTACGTGTGTCCTCTGATACTGGGTAAAGGATAGGGCGATGGCCTGGTCTTGGCTCCCAGGTAGTGTTCATAGGAGGTGGGGTACTTGTAAGGGTGGTGGTGCAGGGTGTCCGGCGGTAGACCGTGGGGGTCCGAGCGAAGGTCGTGGGGAGGGCTGGGTCGGCCACTGGTGAGTTGGACGCCGTGGAGGCCTCCCGGGACGGGCAAGGCGGGGCTGAGGACCCGGGACATCAGTTGGTGAGCCGGGTCTGCGTGTATGGGCGTGCCGCTGGGGTCTCTCTCGTACTCCCGTCTACTGTCTTCTGTGCAGGAAGGGACATGAGAGCAGTTAGTAGAGCAAACTTTGTGACAGCAGGTTATATATATTTTCCTAAACAATGCGTGTGTTCAGTTCTGTGCTCCAAACTACAGTAGGTTATGACAGGTACGTGTTGTTGAATGTTTATATTAATACCCCTGTTTTTGAGTTGAAGCCGGTAACAGTTTGTACTGTGCACTATATAATATTTTTCTGTAATACCCCCAAAATGAGTAGTATTCATTATATTATTTGCAAGGTGAAAGCAGTGTTTACATCACTAGATAATAGTAAAAGTCTGCAACACAGAAAACAATCGTTAAAAATATTCATGCATATAAAAGGTTGCAGAATAAATTCCAAAAAGGAGCTTCCCATAAAACATAGTTAAAAAATTCCTACAGATAGATTAGATGCTTTTTAAAACCAAGGTGAAACCCCCAAAAGATTATTAAATAAAATCACCATCATGTCAAGAAAATCAGTTTTTTTAGGAAGCTGTGGTCAGTTATATAATGGCTCAAGAACCTCTATCATGTCGGCAGTGGATGACATTGACTGGCTATTTATTATATAACTTGCAAGGTGAAAGCAGTGTTCAGATCACTAGATAATAAAAGTCTGCATTGAAACACAGAAAAAATATATATTAATATATGTGATCAATAAAAATATTCATGCATATAAAATTATGTTTTACTCAAAAATACTGCAGAATAAATTTCAAATAGGAGCTTCCCAAAAGAAAACATAGTAACATAAAATTACTTCATATGGAATAGAAGCTTTTAAAGCAAAAAATGATTATAATTGAACTAATAAATATAATCAGCATCATGTCAAGAAAATGTTTTTTTTTTTAGGTAGCTGTGGTCAGTTATACAATAACACAAGAACCTCTATTATGTCAGCAGTGGATGACATTGACTGGCTGATATTTGATGTTTAATTAAAAGACGGTATTGCAGTGAATGCAACCACCAACTAATGCACCACTGAAAGAAAAATGTTTCCTCTAAAGGCTGAATAACTTAATGTGACTATGTTTCATGTTTGATAGCAGGCAGGAGTTTAGAAATGAAACAAAGAGAAAGCGAGCTGCAGACCTTTCTCTGTGCCGTTCTGCTGAGGGGGAGATGACATTGGGTTTCTTGTTCTGGCAAAGGCACTCATTATTGGCAGAGAGCCTGGCCTGTGATTCCTGGGCCTGGAGCGGGGAGAATGGATTCAGTTACACACTCATTTAATGAATGTCAAAGGCACAATTTCTTTATTATATATTAAAAATGATGAATGCACATTTTAAGAGTTTACACTGTTGCATGTAATGAGCATTTGCACATTGACAGGCCCCCAATTTACAGTGGATGAAATGTGAAGCCACCTATTACGTGACTCAAATCGGCCTGTTCTATAACCAAAAATTCCCATAAACTTCAGTGTAATCGGTTCACTTAATGCTCTTCAGAAAAAAGAAAAAGTCATTTGCAGAGCTGGATGAGCAGCACTTGGAATAAGTCATTGCACTGAGCCTTAGTATACCAGATGGGTGGGGTTTGCTCTATTGTTACAATTACAAGAGTGTCTGGTAATTTGTCAAGTGACAGAAAAGCCCGGTCGATTGACGTCCAAACAATATCCAGTGATTTCTAAACTTCATGGCATTCATTGTGGTTTTTCTTTTGTTTTTGTTATGAGGCAAACTCCACCCACCTGGCACCTGTGTGGGATAAGACAAACAGCAAAACTGTTTTGCAAATACTCTCTGTTGTACATTTTTACATCATGTGGAAACATGCCAATAAGGCTAAACACTCACCAGTCCTCTGGATCACAGTCCCTGAAGCCCTTCGCAAAGGGATTGCTGGCTATCTTCAGCTGTGTGATCTGAAATCCGGAGCACAACATTGAATAAACCTCAGTGTTGCATGCTGTATAGGCATACACAGTGTCATTTCCATTTCTATCAGGCATTGCATTTGATTTCTAAAGAAAGACACTTTTAGATGGAAAATTAATTTTGTATTTGAAAAAAAAAAAAAGAAGACATTTGAACACACTGCTGTCTTTAATAAAATATGAGAGTAAATGGTTACAGATCTGTTGTTCAGGGCGACACAAGTGAATTCATATAACTGCCACTTAATACAGTTAGACTATTTCTGAAAACTCTTTTGTAACATTTACAGCTGCTTATTTTAGATTCCCATACAGACACAGCAGTCCTAATCAAAATTATTCATAATAATAACTTTATTTCTCAACATCATTTTTTTAACATTTCAAATTCTGCTAATTTGTGTCATTTTGTCTCCATGTCTCCTCACATCATAAAGGCCATATACACTGTAACTGTAACTGTAGCCACCGGGGCTTCAACTGTAAAAATAATTATTGTAAATAATAATGAATAATAATTTTGGTAAATCACATTTAACATCAAATAGAAGTTATTTCATTCCCTACACTGATCACGGGAATATTGCAATCACAATAACTCACCGACTGATAGGTGGCGAATTTTATTCTAATGTTTCCCCCCTTTACGAGTCGCTGTGAATAACCTACACGCACTGATGTGTAAATCTAAACAGACGCCGAGCCTGATGGAAAACAGAGCAGGGAAGCACAGCTGTGCGCAAATTGATGACAATTACGCGCAAAAAAGCGCACGATGGAAGAGACTGTAGTAACTGTACACAAATGATTCTTTCGTTGATGCTTTTGCACAATGTCGCGCGGCACATCACAAAAACTGCCTATTTTTTAATCTTCATTTATTGATTAATATTTGAGTTGAAAGTGACCTTGTTATATAGGCCTATTTCCTGTGGTGATGTTTTCCTCTATGGTATCACAGTACCCATAATGCTTAAACAAAATGTGTAGTTTATGTTACAGTCTATATTTATGTGCCTTTTAGAATCCAGGTCACATCCCACATATATAGCTGCTGCTCGTTTCTGCTCACCACATTATGCTGCTATGCATGAGAGTCATATACAGGGTAATGAAGGTTTCTTACCCGGTGGTTCTGGTACGCTGTGACCGCTGTGAAGCGGGTTTCCTCAAAAACAAAAGTCTTATAATTCTCCTCGGCATATTTCTCGCTGTCCTTGCGGGGGTCCACATAAACCACATGAAACCTGGGCTGGTAGCGGTGCATGGAGTTCAGAATGATCTGTAAGAAACCGGAGGATTCATCAGCATGAATGTACAATTAATGCATAAAACACTGCACTGAAGGAATGAAGGCTTAACTCCCAAAGTCAGACTATTTTTGATTGGATGGTTTTATTATTAATAAATATGAATACGATTGAGCAAATTAACACATAAATAAAATACAATGATGTATAATAAAATATCTTACAGACTAAACGAGGTAGTTTGGTGGCTTAAACCTATTAAAATGATCTTATATGAATGAAGTATTAATTATTATTAAGTTATATAATTGGTATTTATTATTTATTTATGTATTTATTTGTATTTATTTTTTGTTTTTTGTTTAAACCATTGTCAACCATCTCCAAGATACGTATTTGTGGATATAAATAAGCAGATTGGTAAATGGCATTAAATGCAGAAAATTACCTGACTCTCGTATTAAATATGAGAAAAAAGTATAACATTTATCTAAATATCTAAAGGCCACCTGCAGCACAAATCTCATGTATAAGCCATGGAGCAGTAATAATGATCAACTCCATATATCCCCATTCCCATCCAGCAGTCAGAGCTCACCCTCTTCAATAATTGCTAATAATATAGTCTACCAGACTATATCCCCCAGAACTCGACACTCTTTCTGATTTCACAACTCAAATCGCAGCGACACACGGAAACACTCCGTCAGAGTGGAAGATCAAGCGGGAAGGGCTGAAATAATCTCCAGTGGTGAAATATTCCACTTCCTTGCCGTCATTTTGGAGTAAAGCCTGGTGTGCAGAGAACAATTTTTCTGGATTGAAAATAGGCTTTTGGCAACATCTGACTATTAGTCAAAATATCAAGGTTTATTACTGTTAAGTTATTTGTCTCGTATCAATCAATTTGAGGGCCAAACTCTCCTTAACAGTAATAATATTTCTGACTTATTGTGGCTAAATGAGTTTACAGTTGATGCAGTGACCCCTTAATAATGTGTCTGTAAAATCTAGGTGCTAAATAATGCTACTCTCTTATCTGTACTATCATTACAGTCAGTTAAATCGCTGTATATTTTATATGTATTTGCGTAGTTATTTTGAAGGTATGATTACTGTTCTTTGGCCCCACACACTGTGTGTTTTTGCGGTCTAATTAGTTTCCGTGGCATGCATTTATATCTCCAGTCGTGCACACTCACATGGCCGTTGTCATCCAGCAGGTTGTTGGTGAGTTTGAGTTTATCAAAAGAGACAATCTGCTTCATCCACTGCGCGCCTTTAGCCGGAGAGTCCGGGTGGTAGTGGACCCTGCCCGGCGTGGCGGGGTCAGCTTTACCGGCGACCAGCCACGAGGAGCTGTGGAAAGCATACCTGGAATGTGGAGAAAAAAAAAAAGTTCATTAGAAACAATGTTCTGATTGTCCGACATTATTTACTGAAATAAAAGTCGCCTAATTTAAAATGCCCATGCATGTGTTGACATGCCAATAGGCCTCGGGATAAGAGAAATAAATATGGCATTGAATGCGTCTCTAATGCCAGCATATTTCGGGCATAAATCGGTTAATTGTAGAAATATTTATGAATGTCCTAAAATATGTAGCCTGTAGTGATGTATTCATACATATTTATTTATTAATTTATTACATATATTTATACTGTGGCTTTTTTATTGTGCTTGTGGAATTTAACACTGCAGAGTATATGGGTTGTGCAGCTCAGTATAAAAGCCTCCGGACTATTAGAATGTTTTTACAGTCCTGTAGTGACAGATGTGTGTGTTGTTGTCTGAAGACATCCAAAAAAGTTACCTGTAACGTTTGTCGTCTACAGGCAGGAAGTCCATCAGGAGCATGTAGTCTGACATGGGATCCATCCCAAAGATTTTCACTTGGAAAGTTGGAAACATTCTCCTGGTTGAGAAAAAAACAAACACGAGGCGACTGTTAAATCTAAGACTTTAAATGGTTGCCATTTGGCGCACATTTAGTTCTTATGTCTTTTTTAAAATTGGATTATCTCTGTGTGTGGTGTTCAACTGTTAGAATTACATGGAATTCGTCAGAGGAGCCAACAAAGGATTTTGCCAAAGTATTTTTTATCAGAAAGCCAGTGTGTTTGCAGAGAGAGAGACACGCAGCCTCAGGCCTACAGAGCTTCATTTGGCTCGAGCCGGAGGCAACAAGAACACAGAAGCCTCGAGCTGTTGGACGTGACGTGATTCAGTGCGCGCGGAACCAGATAAAACCCCCCCTCCCAGCCTCATCTGAATGGAGCTTCGGGTTTGTTGCCTTTTAGCTCCGCTTTTGTAACTTCTGGCTTTAACTTCTCTTCTGCTGTTTTGATGAGTTCCAGACACACAGAGGAAGGCCTACTACACACACACACACACACACACACACATGTAGTGGAAACACTTCCACACGCGCAGATGGGCGTTATTTGGGAGGCGAGGTGTGGCACTAATCCAGTTCAGTTTTAAATTTGAACTTTTTATCACCAGGATCGAGAGGAAAAAATATCCAAAATTGTATTTATGAAAAATTGCTACTGGGAACATTAAAGAGGCAGTGCTCTCTGCATGCATTTATTAACAATCACTGCTCTGCTTTGTGCCCAGAAATTTGGATTGAATCGCTTTTGGAAGTTTCGCTATAAGTTTTGTCAGCGGCTCGGTCCACATGACCACAAACATTTGTTTTTTTCCCCCCTCCACCTCATCTGCTATGTAGGGCAGATCCATATCCACCAAGAACATCGGTTGAAAGTTGAGTAATCCGCCGAGTCAGTGAAAGGGATCCTAAAATCAACGCTCAATTAACGTCAGTGTTGTGGCTAGGTGAGGCTGAAGGAGCCTCTAAAGTGCTCTGCTGCAGATCTCCTTTCTCCTGTCACACTCACTTTCAGGATTAAATCAATTATCTCATGCCTCTTTATATTACAGGACAAACTGCAGGACGGCACTTGGGGACGCTTTTACGCGCCATATTTAGCGTTTACTGGTTGAAAAATAATATATGAATATTAGATCAACATTTTATTGGCTGTCCATAAGGGTCAGAGGTCAACGCTGGTAGGAACATGGTCCTGCCTACAGATACAAGCAAGGCGACAGGATAAATATATAAATAAATATAAATATTTAATATACATTCTGAAATAAATTTAAAAAATGGCCCCTCCAAATTCTCTAAAATTTGGAAAAAAGGGCTAAATCGATTTCTTTAAATGTCCTTATTCTGTTTTTAATTAATAACCAAATACTAACCAGATGTGTGTGTATTCATGCAATTTATGCAACTAAAAATGTATTTCTGTGAGTGTGAAGAGGAGAGGGAGGGAAGCAGACAGACACTCCTGTACTAATGAGGAAATAAGAAAACGGGTAAACACGTGTCGAGGCCCGAATAAAAACAAGAGTGCAACGCTGTAATAATCAGCTTGTATAGGAGCTAATCTCCTTTTTGCACATGTAAAGACTCTCGTAGATTAAAGGCCGTAATGTTCCGTGTAACCGCGGTGCGTAAAAATGGAGTCAGACGGTGAAGGAGCCGGGAGCCACAGCTATTCTTATTGGCTCCATAAAACGCAACGGGATCACATCAGCATGCTGTTTACAGCTGACAAACACACAACACACAACACACACATCCACATACAAGCAGTTTGACCTCGTCTTTAAAACATCTCCAGCAGCAGCAGGCCTCAACTGCTCATCAAATATATTAGAAAGCCAAACGGTGCAATGCGAGATTAGAGATTAAAGATTTTGTCAGTGTTCATTAATTAAATTCATCCGGCTTATAAATACACATTTTAGGGTTTTATGTGCAAGAAGCAAGATGGTGGTTTCTGTTAACTGTTATAATTTAATAGGCTACACTTTTACCAGTCTACTCTGGACCCAAAAATAAGTAATTTGAAGTAAGAAAAACAACAGCGAATAGAGGAAAAAGTTCAGAAGAAGAAAAATATATAGGCCTATTTTATTGTTTTTATTTTTTAAATGGAACTCCTTAATGCTCATTTGATGTGTACCATTTGCAATGATATCTATTCTAAAATAATAATAATAATAATAAAACAATAAATAAATAAATCGAAATATATATGTAATGTATATATATCCTGCATATCTGATTGGTGTCGGCAGAATAAATGCTAAATATATTTATATATATATTTTATAAATATTTACATTTTATATAACGTCTTTTGATGCCATGGTTCTTTCTTTAGGCAGGATATCGAGTAATATTATTTCTTACAATAAAGCATACTCTATTATTTTCCGGTCTAGCCATTAATGTGCGTAAAGATAATTGTAACTTTGGTGCTCACCTGCCGGCCTTGGTAACGATCATCTCCGTGCCCAGCTGATTAAACTCGTCCCATAAAGCTTTCATCTCCAGCTGCACGTTAATGTTGGCCACTTTGGGGTTCTTCTTCACCAGAGTTTTCCCGTTGGGTGTGGAGTTGGCGGAGGACGAGGAGCAGTTGGGAGTCCCGCCGCCGTCGCTCTGCGGAGCCTGGCCCGGGTTGGAGCCCGGGTAGCTGTAGGTGTGCTGTGCCGCCGGGCAGGGCTCGTAGTGGGCCGACTCATGCTGGCTGTAGGGGTCCCCGGGGGACGGAGAGAGGTGGTAGCCGCCCGCCGTGTTCAGGCTGCTCAGGCTGCTCGTCGTGAAGGCTGCAACATCGCAAAAATGGGACAGCTGCGTCAGCCACGGACTGGATATGGCTGAAATCATCCCAAAAAACCTGGATTTACTAAATATGCCGTGCACTTTAAAGTCGGTTACAACGCAGAGAGTAAAAAACACAATCAGGATTCAGTGATCTCCAGATGAAGATGTCACGCACAAATGCACCCCTTTCGGCTTTAAAAGTTTCCGTGTCGGCTGCTCAGTAATCCCTGAGGTTGCATCCACTGTGCCGGCATGCTACACAGTCTGCCTCATCTAAAAGAGCCAAAATAGTGACGAAATGTTTCCCAAAACGCGTAGAAATCTCCGAACTATTCACTCCGAGTGCGCGTGAATTACTTTTTTGTTGTTGTTGCTTCGGATCGATCTCTGCAGTGAGCGGCCTGTGTTGTGCGCTGCTGCTGCAGTGAGTTACACTGTGTGTTACACTAGTGTGTCACACTGCGACCAGGTCTCCTCTCCTCTCTTATCTGACGCAGAGGGCCTCCCCTTTGCGATAAAACCGGTTCTTATTTCTATTTAGATAAGGAACTGCAGGTAATGTGCCTTTTCCTCGCCTTGGGACGAGACTGATTGACAGAGAAGTGCGCCCCTTTTTAATGGGCTTTCCGGCACCCATTTAACTTTAGGATAAGAGTATCGCCCACATCACCCCGGTTAGTGAACAATAGAGGATCTGGCCGGCAGAGTGGAGTGTTAAACGGGGTTACAAGGTAAACACACATTGATTTGCATGAACAAACAAACAGACGGGCAGCAGGTGACTGTTGCTTTCTAGTTATTGGACGAATAGATCTATACGGAATGGATTATATACAGCCCTTCTCCGAGCTGGATATGCGCATTATGGTCTGTTTTTACCATTACGCACAGGGTGCCCGTGTAAACCCTCCTCCTCTTGGCTTCCTTTTCAACGTGTGTGATCTGAATTAAAGTTGACTTTTTGTACAACGCTTTGGGGTTTTGGAATGGGAAACTTTTTTTCCAATCTGTCTGCTTTGTATGCAGACTTCTCCTCCCTTATGGTGATTATAATACATCTGCATTATTTTTCATAGTTGGCCAACTGTGTGAGATTTCCTTTTTTTTTTTTTTTTTAACAATAATTTCATTGAAAACAACGCACCCATATGTGGTTTGGCGCTTTTGTTCTCAATTGTGAAAATGGTCGATTAACCGAGCAGATGCAAAGGTGTTGTGTAAGACGGTGTGTACATGCTACAGCGGCTCCACGGGCATCAACAAACTGCTTTACCTTCCATTTCCCGGGTGACAGTGCTGTAGTGCATTTTAAAGGAGCTGTGGTTGTGCAGGTCTGGTTTGTCCAGGCCGGTGCTCTGTTTGTCAAACGCTGCGTTTCCTGCTTGCTCTGCAGCCGAAATCAGAGAGGCAATACTGAAAGCATTAGCCTTTGGCGAGAGGGGACCGCCGTCGTCCATAGGCCAGGGATCGGGATCGGGATCGGGATCGGGATCCGGTCCGTCCTTCCTCCTCCTCCGCTTTCCAACCGCGCAGAAAGCAGGAGAAGGCTGCTGCTCACAATGGAGACGAACATGCGCCCAAATGGGCTTTTCACATTCCGCCACCGGCGCTTCGTGGGTGCGAGAGTCTGGTGGTGGACTTGGTCTTTAAAGTATTCCCACGGCTATTTGTGAAGACTTGAAAAGCTCTCCGCTGCTCACATTCAGTCGATGAACCCCGTAAACACGTCCCGGTGTCAAAACCTAGTTCATCCGCAGAGAATAGAGAGCTTCATTTCTCCTCCGGTCGGTGTCATCTGAGTCCTGCCTCGAGGAGAAGCGACTACTGCTGCGAGAATGAATGTCAAAAGTGAGCGAGATCCACGCCTCCCACTGCACCACTAGGAAAAAAAGTGTCTGCGCTCTGCAACTGGATGTTTTATTTCAATAAGACCGCGTGTCAGTCATTTGAATTCAACTCCAACGTCATTGCAATGTCCGGCTTCAAAGTGCGCTGATTTTCCAGTAAATTATGGGCCTATATATGTGCGTTTTTGCATATTTGAGCTGTCCAAGTCCAGATGGAGCTGCTCCTGCTCCAGAGTCAGCCTGCAACACCATGGTGGGGCTGCAGTGCGAGGCTTTTACGCGCGAGTTCACTCTGAAAAAAGTAGTTTTTCTTTCAACATAGTTGGAAAAACATAAAGGAATTGAAGTTAATTCACAAAGTTTACTTTAGTTCTAAATGTTATGAGTGTTTTTTGAGTCAAATAATACACGGAAATAAGAATATTGCTTTTAATTTAAGCAAAAATATGGATCCAAGAAATGGAATCAAGTGAGAAATTGCAGATATCTAATTTTATTTATGGAATGATTCACTAGACATTCAGGTTTCCACTTTAGGAGATGTTTTTCTCACTTACACCAATCATCTAACCGTATGCTTATTTATTTGTCCACTTTTCCTAAATCAATATTGCGCAGTTTTACGCAATTATCTGAGATTTACGCAGCCTCATACCTCTTATAGGTCATACCTTGCAGCACAGAGAAAGACGCAGACATGTTACAGAGCAAAGCGCCTTCAGTGCAGTCAGTAAACACAGAGAATCAACACACGTGGCACTCGAGGCCGGAGTTGGACTTGACCTCTCCGTCTTGCGCCTCCACTATCGCCTTATCGCTTCTCAGCTTATCGAGGTTCAGCTTTAATGTGAGCAGCGACCCAAAGGTGTGTTTGGTTGGAGCTGCTGCGATAGTGACCGGATAGTCTAATTTACACTGGAGTCATTGAATTAAGCAGCAGCGGGGTTCTAATGAGATAAAGCAGTTAGAGGATTAACCCTGGCCTATTTGTTTTGGATGTTTCTCCACGGGAGGTAGTGAGCATAAATAAACTATACTGCAATATGTTGTTTAGGGAAAATATTCAGATAGAGAGATAGATAGATAGATAGATAGATAGATAGATAGATAGATAGATAGATACATAGATAGATAGATAGATAGATAGATAGATAGATAGATGGATGGATGGATGGATGGATGGATGGATAGATGGATGTGAATGTGTCCTCTGCGCATTAATTACTCTATAAAATAAATCAGGCATGGCGCTGTCAAAGCCAGTGTAAACTGCCGCCCAGTTCTTTTTCTTTTATCAGATATGATGCCATCGATACCGGCTCACTTCATCATTGCCAAGTCGGAAGCCTCCTTTGTAAATACTCAGGTGATAACAGACAAAATACAGGAGCAGATCAAAATGGGAAGAGACTGTGTTGGAATTCGCTCGCAGGCCTCAGCAGCGGCCAGGAGCACATTCACATCACAGCGGAGGCATTCAACGCTGCACCTCACCAACACACATACTTTTAGGGGGAATATTACACGAGAAAAATAAACATTGAACTATTTCAGCCCCCCCAGGAAAAAATGTCTTAACACATTTAAGAAAAGTTCTGTAGAAGTAGAGAAAGTGCCAAAGTAAATGAAAAGCTCACAATAAATAAGAATAAGATGATTCACTGTGTAAAATACACTTTTAGGCTTCATAGGAATAAGAATGCAGCTGCTTTCACAGTAAAGAATGAGTAAGTGATGATTCACACAAAGAAAAAATAGCCTATTAGTAATACCATGGGAGGCACAAGTTCCCATGAAGTGTAAAAAGTATGTAAACTTACTATTAAGGCCATTTTAACACCTCATATATGAATAGCTTGAACAGTAGACTGTTATGGTGCATTTTCGTTATATCCTTCAAGCACTTTTAACAGGTGAAATAAAGGGGTTATTATTTCTGTTTTTAACGCACAACTATGCCTTTATTTTACATCTTTTTGCTCTGTAGGACTTCGCATGCGGCAGACTGAGAGTTTAGCACGTGGCAACAACTACAAAGTGAGCAAAGGATCCTTCAGTGTTTGAGCAGCAGCAGCAGCCCTTAATGATTACAGGATCCAGGCCTGAACACCGGCTCCACCGTCTCTCTGTTCTTCAGTTCTCTCACTGATGGATACTATTATTCACAGTTTAGAGACACTTCATTACTTTATTTAAATAATTACAAAAAATGTAGGCCTTCGTGAAGCCTAGTCCATATAGAGGGAAACAGCCTAGTGTTCAGGGAAAAGTTGATCATGTTGCTGCTGAAAGTTGATTAAATTTAACATTTTGCTATGAATTTCCAGAAGAACACTCTTAATAAAAAATCCAACACGTGTAGTCCACATGTAGCCTGCTTTAAGCCTAGTGGCCGTGATTATGTAGAGTATATTGCGACATGTTATTATAGTTAATTAGTGCTTCCGCAGAATAAATGAGGTCATGGAGACAAAGCCCACACTGCAGCTTCCGGAGAGATGCAGGCATGATTTCCGCCTTAATATCTAAAGTGAAACCGTGAATTTGACAGCTTTTAATTAGAGCTGTCAAAGTTAACGCGATAATAACCCGTTAACGCAAAGTCGTTTGGTTAGTTTTAAAGCTAGAGTGACGATACTGGTATCATATGAAACTACAAAACCTAATGAATGAATTTGGCACCAACCATGTCATAGTAGGTTGTCGTGAAGGAGGATTAATAACGCTCCAAACTTGCGCTAAATTCTGGCGAGGAAAAACTGGCATGGCCATTTTCTAAAGGGGTCCCTTGACCTCTGACCTCAAGATATGTGAATGAAAATGGGTTCTATGGGTACCAACGAGTCTCCCCTTTACAGACATGCCCACTTTATGATAATCACATGCAGTTTGGGGCAAGTCATAGTCAAGTCAGCACACTGACACACTGACAGCTGTTGTTGCCTGTTGGGCTGCAGTTTACCATGTTATGATTTGAGCATATTTTTTATGCTAAATGCAGTACCTGTGAGGGTTTCTGACAATATTTGTCATTGTTTTGTGTTGTTAATTGATTTCCAATAATAAATATATACATACATTTTCATAAAGCAGCATATTTGCCCACTCCATGTTAATAAAAGTATTAAATACTTGACAAATCTCCCTTTAAGATACATTTTGAACAGATAAAAAATTTGATTAATTTGCGATTAATCGCGATTAACTATGGACAAACATGGGATTAATCGCATTAAATATTTTAATCGGTTGACAGCCCTATTTTTAGGAGTTAAAATGTTGGAAGTTTTTACACTATTTTTACGCTGCAGGGAAATAGTATCCACCCTTTTCACGCGTTATTTTTCTGCCTTCTATTCCTTTATAGCCTTGTCCTTCCTTGGACCAGTGCTCTTGTCTCCGGACGGCACTGTGAGACAGTATATGATGAAGATAACTGACAGGCTGCATAAGGATGAGCACCGGGTCCAACAGAAGGCCAACCCGTGGGCCCTCGGTGCCGCTTGGCGCGCGCTTTTACGCACTTGAATGAGCGCATAATCACATTTGTTTTGATATCAAAATTATAACCAAAACAAAGTGTTCTCATTGCAGTTGTGTGTAATAACATTGGTTTGACAGGTTTTGTCATTCAGAGACACACAGCACAGATCCCCCCCCATGCTGTTGGTTTGGTCTCTTACATGAGAGTCCATCGGAGGCTTGTGTTCCTCATGTGGTGCAGGACAGTACAGGCCTGTGTGCTCCTGTGTGTCCTGTTGTGGTAACATGATGACAAATCACCAATCCAAAAAAAATCTCCCGCCCATGCCTCATTAAATGGCACAGATCTCGTAAACGTCAAGGCTCGGAGGCTGCTATTCCTGAGTTATTATTAAACAGAGATGTGATTAGGTCATCGGTATATCTGCAAGAAGCTGTGGGCGCTCTCTCTCTCTTCTTCTTCTTCTTCTTGTTCTTCTTCTTCTTCTCCCTCTCTTTCTGCTCCCTCCCTCCTTCCCTCAGACGCACAATAAAACTGCATCTAATCTGCTTTGATGTTTTCCTGCTCGGAGATATTTATTTCTGCAGTCTTTAATTTAACGAGCCTGTCTGCGCAACAATTAGGCTGATAAAATTATTAATTACATGCTCACATCATTTAACGGTTCATAAATCACGGGTTATTAGACCCATCATAAAAACAATCATTTTCACATTCATGTTGCGTGACTGGAGCAGTATAGGGACCGAGGCGGCGCACTTCACGTATAAAACCTCATCCTATCTAAATATTAGTCTAAATCCCTGAAGAAGAGGGAGAGGAAGTGAGCAGTTGACGCTGACAGCAGAGGGCACGGCCCGGCTCGGCTCGGCTCGGCCCGGGGTGTCCCAGCTCTCTCTGCGGGGCTTTAGGAAACGCACGGAGAGACGCAGGTATGCAGGAGGAAGTATTGGAAATAAAGGTGCCTCAGCTATCTCCGGCCGGTGGTCATTGTAGAGAACAAACATGCATATAAATGAATCTGTATATAAAATAGAATATAATATATATAAAAAATCTATAATCAGAAGAAAATTTAAGTGAAAAAAAGACTGTCCCTAAATAGCCTAAGCTATCAATTAATATTAAATTAACACCTCATGAATAAACGGAAATGAGAAATTGAGTAAGCTTATCGGGATATTTTTTTAAAGAAAATTATTTATTTACGTTTACATTATTTATTTATTTATTTATTTATCAACGCAATCAATGAAAAATCCTCATACTATTTCTAAAATAGTCCTTTTTAGATAATACTATTATTCTGTTAGGCTATCGCTTTTAGTTTTCCTGTTATATCACTATAGGATCTATATTTAATGTCATTATAATTTAATCATTGCTTTCCAGATGAGGATATAGAATGTTAACTAGATGCAAATGCAAAAATATACATTATTCAAATATACAATTTAATTTATTTTTCTCCTCTTGTGCAGGTGCAAGCAGTCTGCTGTCTTAAAGCAGCAGCAGTGTTCTGATTTTATCGGTTGGCTAAATTTGTGAATGCCTTCATTCACTCCTCCGGTTAGAAAAAAAACAAAAAGTCCAAGTCCTTTCCCGACATGAAATATCCACATCAGCGCGAATACTAATTAGAGTTTTTCAGTACAAACGTCCAAACATTTGACCACAGTGATGAATATCTATCCGATGTCTATCAGTATTTGTTTTTCCTTATTTGTAATTTAATTTCTATCATCTGTCGGTGAGTGGTTAGATTTCCCGTGGCGTTGGTTGCCATCATGAATAAATACAAATAAAAAACCGCTCTAATGGTGTATAAGATAGATCTTATGTGCAAATATGCACGCGGATGTAAGAGACGATGACAAACTGAGTTTCTTTGTGCACGCGCATGCACCTTTGCCGCGGGGATCGATGGGAGTTTGTGCACACATTGTGTTACAGATGTTTGCAGATCTACGTCGTCCTTCAGTAGCCTGCCAGTCATGCGTAAAGGCGACAGTAATCCTATAGTCACTTTCAATAGATACAGTCATAATACAAATATCACAGCAAAGCTACACACACTTAAAGGTATTTTATAGGAATAATATAATAAGGTAATAAAATACCATAAAAATCACTTTAAGATCTAGTTTAGTGTTTGTATATGATTTAAAAAATAAATCAGATCTATAGAGCTAGGCTGTGGTGGTAATTATGCTTTATAATTAGGAGATTTATTTGACTCCTATAGCCATATTAACTTCTTCTAGATATTACAGAGTATTTCTCTATTTCTGAAAAAAAAGAAAAAATGAGCCCAAACACATTTCCTTGTTGGCATATAAATGTGGTTTTCCTGTTCAGCCCTGCTCTCTTTTGTATTTTAGGGGTCATCATAAAAATGGACATGTGCATAAAACAACACAATGGAAATGAACACAATGGCTGACCAAAGGTGAAAATCATGATTCCCTGGTGTCTGTCGCAGGCAAATTCCAACATATATTCCCAAACACATTGTTAAAACATGGGAAAACAGGCTGTAGACGTCACCTTTTAATATTGTTCATCTCAGAGGAAGCACAGGCATGTTTTTAGAAAGAACATTACTACACCATAATGGCATATCGTGTTTTAAATTGACATCTTAACAAATTCCAGAAAATGTTCCTCGTATGATTTTTTGTTTCTTTCAGTGGTTTATTCATTATAGCCCACATTGTGTAATATATGTATTGTGCTCGCAGCCTATTTTTCGGCCTCGTCTTTATGGATTCTGAGGTTCGACGCTCCACTACCTGCTCTATTTGTCCAAACCGCCATGCAGAACTAAAAAGAAACTAAGAAAGAAAAGCATCACTTTCTCCCTCCCTCTGTGCAGTTGTCTGGGAAGATGTGTGCCACCGCTATTTGTTTATTTTGGGAAGGAAGATCCTCTCTCCACATGTCTTCTCCGAGTTAGCGAATATAGGCCTGACAGCTGCCAACTGTGCCCTTCAACAGCCTCTGTGCAGCCAGGCCGATGCAGGCCGATGCAGGCTGGCCTCCACACTCTGCTCCCCTCAGCCACTCCACACCTGAAGCAACACTCTTGTTATCATTAAGTTATCATCCGACTACCAGGAGATTACTGTAAGATATAGTAGGGAAATAAAAGTGTATTTCTTTATTTCATCAGGACAGGAAAATGGCAGTGTATGCACATTTCTGTGTATTTACAGTATGTGTGGTACCACTGAGTGTTGTGAATATTCCTTACTGAGTTGTTATCAGTATTAATCAAGTTGAATTTCTTGTGGAGAAACTGAGAGAGAGCAAAACAGTTGGAATGTCTGTGTAGGACATAGGAAGGGTGGTGGTGGTGGTGGGGGGATTGCTCGGAGTCAGATCCCTTTTCAAAATCACTTCTTCTCTTTCCCTCCCGTCTTTGTTTTAAAACTGGGAAGCTTTTAGCTTTTGAAAAGTATCCTTTCCCTATCTGTTGCTCGGCGGCCCCAGTCGTCATCACCTCGCCTCTCCCCGCAGCCCTATTGGAGCGCCGGTAAATAGCTGGCATTCCTGCCACAAAGAACCGATGATGTGGGCTCGGGGCCTCCGTGATCTCCACAAATTAATTAAGGCCTTTCTTCTCCCCGGGCAGGATCCGAGGGCCTTTGTCTCTCTAATACATCTTAAGCCCGGTATTAAATACAAGGGCAGAGTCTACGCTCATTATAAATCTGTCACTGCCTGCTTTGCTCTTCTCGGCCCCGGCCCGTGAGCCTAAAGAGGCTTCAGTGTAGCAGAGAAGCAGAGAAGCCATCCTCCAGTCCCTCTAGTCCCGGCTCTCGCCCCCTTGCCTCCTCCTTATCTGCCGCCCCTCCATGCTCCCCACTGGCTCGGTATTTATTTGAATATGAGAAGGCCTGCTTGTTGTTTCTGGCAGAAGGGGGCTTGAGGCCGAGACCCCCTCCCCACCACCTCATGCCCCTCAACCCCCCCAAACTTCTTCCATCCCTCCGTCCCTGCAACCCTCGCTCCATCTGTCCCTCTTGCAGCCACCCTGGCTTGTTCACTCTTCACCAGCCTCTGCTTTTCGTGAACTTGAACCACAGACCTATAGTCAGAGGCCGTTACAGACAGGCCCACTGTGCATGTGTGTGAGCGTGTGTTTAAGTGCATGTGTGCATATCCCATTAACTACTTTCCCTCTCTAGCTGAAATTAATAACTGTTAGTGGAGGTAATGTGCAAACCAGCGGGGTGGCCAGAGTCTGCTTCTTTTCTTCCCCAAACTCAGCTGAGTGAATATTTCCTTTCAAGTCACTCCGGTCAGTAAATGCACCTTTCAGGGGCTGATCCAGTTTCTTCCACTCTTCCTCCTCCTCATTTTTGCAGCGTCCCCTTTGGCCCATCTGAAGAAAAAACCTCCAACCTCAGGGGTCGGTAAGATGATGAGTCCTCCAGTACGCCCTCAATTTGAAACGCTGAAAGTGTTTAGTGCGGTTTTAACGCGGCGATTCGTTCTGTGACAGCGGGATCAGGATCGCCTCTTACCAGCGGCAGGAAGTGGATAACATGTCCATTAGAGAAATCCCCACACCAACCCTAAACAGTGAAATTAGGGGATCAGAGGCGTGCAGAGATTTGACCTTGAGGAATGCCAGTACCACACCCCCCCGGTTGGAAATGTGCAGCGGAGGAGACAGGAAAATGAGCTACAATGTGGCTTTTTGTTTGGGCGTACAGGAGATTTGGGTTGAGGGGGACTATCGGGCCTTCCTGTGCTCCTCTTCCAAGATGAAGAAGCAGGAAGTCACACAGGAGGTAAACAATGTGCAGAATGGAGCTGATACCAAGGGCTGGAATTTACACCCCCCATCATTCCTGTTGGCATGGCTCCGGGCCACTTGATAATGGACACGGCGCCCACCAAACACCCGGCTTCCATGTTGGAAATATTTCCCCACCATAGACCGTGTTTACATTCAGTGTATCTCGGTGTGTAATGATCTGCAGACTTCCCCTCGGTGGTGGTTTTGCTTGGATCAGCCACATCTCAGGTCGTGGGCTGTGCTTCAGGTCACAGATCTCGCTCTGTGCGTCTTGTCACTCAGTCACTAGGAGAATCTGTCAAAAGCAGCCTCCACCAATCGGAGCGAGCGCTGGGCTGTTTGGTACTGATTACAGCGATTCATCATGTCAGGCTCTCCCTGCCACCACATGTTTGTTTTGATCTCTTCCTCTCCAGCACGGTGACAGTGAAAGATGAGGGACCATGTGGCCGGGCCGGCACTGTGCCACGGAAATACCGGCAGCACCTCTGGGTCCCAGCACAGGGCTCTGTACTCTGGCCACAGCCCCAGCTCGGAGCTCAATGTCGGGGCTATAGGAAAGAGCGAGCTCAGGAGGGCGTGGGGGAGATTAGGTCGGCCGGCTAATTGCAGACCAAAAGTGTAACTTTAGGTGATGGGGGGATTAAGGCATGTTGACTTGTGTTCACTGGGGGGGCTAAACTGACACTCAGTTCCCCCCTGAGCGGACAGTTCCTGAAACCCCCTGGAGTTGGCTGGGGGGTCTGGGTCACATTAAGGGGGTACTGTGTGGCCTGCTATAGGGCAGACCACATGACCAGCTCCTCTAAAACAAGCACTGCTGTGTCCATAATGTCAAACACTTCCTCCATCTGCATCCATTAGCCAGCTCTGGAGGTGGCGAGGAACATTTGAGAGGCCGAAGGAAAACAAAGGGTCCAGAGATTCCATGCCCTCGTGTAATGAAAAAGTTCCCTCGCCTATTGTTCCCGGAGCAGTCAAAGAATTTACTCAAAGAAATATTGATAAGCTTTTCTGTTTGCATTAAGTAGTATTTTTTGGAAATTTGTATATTGTTTGATTATATTGTTATTAGCATCATATGTAAAATCCAATCAGAAGAAATCACACACTATTTCTAACATTTCTGGCTATATTTAAAATACACTGTTTACACCCCTAAATATAATACACATTTTATAAAACTTGATGTAATATAGTACATGTTTTAATTTTAGCTTTAACTTTAGCTTTTCATACAGTACACGTATGGGCTTTATTATTAAAATTGAAAGGATAATCAAATAATAAAAAAAAACTTTTATATCTCTTATATCTATGTACATTTTTAATATTAAAAATGTACTAAGATATAAGAGATATAAGATTTTTTTTAAAAAACATTTTTATTATGTGTCCTTAGAAAAACATATTTCAACAGAAAAATATGGTTCGCATTATTAAACAAAAGCTGCATCCTAACAAATAAAATACTTCATTTGTGGTTCATTCAATCATCATTCAGGCAAATTAAATTTATTTTATTTTATTTTATTATTTAGTAATTTATTTTACGAAGCAATTAATTGAGAACACATAAAACTGGAGTAATACACTACTTGTTAAACAAAGAACAAAACAAAATTAATATACATAATAATAAACATACAAAACCTGATGTACAGTCGTGTGACATCTAACTAAATCACTAAATAATAACAATTTTTATTATTTGAAAAAAACAAAACTTTTATTTTTGCAGCTGGCACTAAAGAAAAATATGACAAAAGTTTTTTTTTTGTCTTTAAAAAAGGAAACAGTTTTAACAATGAAAAGGGACCATAGAACCATAGCAATGAGCAAAAAAGCTGATAACCTCCAGTCATTCCTAACCAGACAGACTTCTGGTTTCAAAATAAAACATCCAAGCACACTTTGGATCCTCTTGATCACCTGAGCTGTGTGTCTGCCACAGTTTTAAATACCTTTATTTACCCTGATGTTACTCTACCTCGCCCTACTGTCATATTCCACGGGCCCCTATCGTCTTCTCCCGCACTGTAAAATCTGGGTGGACCCTCTGACAGATAAACCAAGCTGCACAGCCAAGCAGAAATCTTTCCCGTCATGCGTGTTGGAGCAACCTCCCATGTGGCTTACACTGAGAGGGCATTGGAACATTGGAGTGAACTAGATGTGGAAGAAAATAGCCCTTGTGTTTGGGTCTGATTTCTCAGCTCATTAATCTTGGCTGCAGTCGCACGGTGCGTCTCGCAGGCTGGCATATTTTCAGCCAGCTTGAATGTAATGATATTTATTAGAACATGTCCTCGCTTGCTGTGTGTCTCTTACCGTATCTGACATCATTGTCCTAGATACCGAGGTGTGTTTACATATGACTAACAGGAAGAGGGTTGGACATCAATATTGTTCACTCTGTGTGTTTTTTTTGTCTTTGTAAAGAATTTTTTAATTAACCTTTTTTCCTCTTGTTGAAACCGAAAATCTTTTTTACTGACTTGCCCATAAAAGCAACACACTTGTATGAAATAGCTATATGTGCATAAGCAAAACTACAACTACAACAACATAAAATCAAAATAATGCTACTTTTTACACACCAGAAAATTAATAAAACCTTTTAGTCCTGTTGAAACTTGAGATCTTTTTGCTGACCTGTCTGTGAAAGCAACATAATATCAATCTTGTAGCTTTTTAAAAAAGAATAGCTATGTGCATGAGTAAAAATACCACCAAAATTGACATTATTGATTGGGGCAAAATCTACATATATGGCCCCCCACTTTTACATACTAAATAGGACAGGGGTTCTCAAAGTTTTTGGGGCCAGGGACCTCTTACAGGAGATAACATTTTCCAAGGATCCCTCTTAATCGTACACCGATTAAGCATAATGCTTACTACCATTTGTCTCTTAGCTTGCCATTGGAACTATTTGTATCCTAAAACTTTTCAACCTAAAGACTTCAGACGTGTTTCATAGTGAGAAACACATTTCAATTTGAAATTTGCAATGTTATTGAATGTTGATACCACTTATGTACCTTTTAATCAGAGGGGGATTTTATTCAAATTGCATTTGCACTCAACTTGACAGCATTTATAGTCCACATTCCAAGTAATTGATCTTAAAAGCTTTCAGAAAATGAACAGTATAGCAAGACTGGCTTAGTCCTAATAAATACAGATATTTAAATTTACCAGTCCAAAGCTGACTGTCAGTAAGTGCTTCAACTTCAAAATAATGAACTTATTGCTGTGTGTCACAATCATAAGATAGATATGCACTTTTTTAAGGATGCAGCCCAGTTTTATAATTTATAGCAAATTATTTTCGCGGACCCCCTGACAGAGCGCCACGGATCCTTGGGGGTCCCCGGACCTCACTTTGAGAATCACTGAAATAGGAGATATGTTATTGATATTTCAGTGGCAGCCAGAGTTATTTATCAGTGATCAGTTGATGTTTTGACAACCATCATCTATTTTGTCACAAATTAACTTATTAAAATCAGGGGACAACATAAAAAAAAAAACAGATGCAACACTTGCATATTATTTATTGAAGGTTATTCTTCTACTGTCTGCAAAGAGAAATCACTGCCTTTCTCGCTTGAAGCTCGACCGCTGATCCGTGTTGAACCCCATGCAGCAGCAGGTTGACTCGAGAGAATGTTTGGCTGAAGAGACTTTATGAGTTAGTGTGAATCTGTGTGTGTGTGTGTGTCTCTGTTACAGGCCTTGGAAAAAGCAGTAGCTCCCCTGTGTGGTTTGCTGGTGTAAGAACACCTGGCACGGCCGGGGGAGAGGTGGGCATTTGGGTACCGAGACATGACCTGCACAGCGAGAGGTAGGACTTTCACTCCTGTGTTGACATTAATGTATTGCGATCACTCTTCTGTAACGTATACCTGCCACCTAATTGGAGGCATCGCTGGTGATCTTTTAGTCTGAGTTATGGGTGCATATATTAGATGCATTTCTCCCTCCGTGTTTAACCCTCAGCCTGCAGCTCTTGTTGTTGAAAACACACCTAGAAAAGCCTCTGTCGTCACCTGTGACTCTCCATGTGACATATGACAACAACTCCCCCAATACACACACACATGCATACACACGACACATGCTTGCATACTTACACATCCCCACATGAATTACTAGAGCTGAAAACAATTACTCAACGTCTTGTTTTCCAGTCTCTCTGCCTTGCAAGTTTCTGTGATTTTTTTTAGCTAACATGACGTAAACGCCCAAGCAGGAATACAAGTGAAGACACTTGCTCATATACACACACTGAGTTATTTGGCCAGAGGCCCTTTGGTTCAAGTTGATGTTTGGGGTGAGCCGTGATATTGCGTAGCTTCAGAGGCGGCCTAATGCAGGATCAGGTGTCTCCGTCCGTATCGGATGCCTGCGTGGAGTGGATGGATAG